>PVKH010027010.1:0-13096 GCA_004027955.1 Chaetophractus vellerosus
GCAAAAGCCGCCACGGGCAGGGCAGGTCGCCTGCGAATCGAGCACAGCCAGCCACCCGCGAACTGGAGCCGGCCGTGATGGAAGCAG
This sequence comes from Chaetophractus vellerosus, assembly GCA_004027955.1. Lineage (NCBI taxonomy): Eukaryota > Metazoa > Chordata > Mammalia > Cingulata > Chlamyphoridae > Chaetophractus > Chaetophractus vellerosus. The sequence continues at coordinate 88 of PVKH010027010.1, forward strand.
AAGCCGCCCACAAGCGGGGAAAGCCGCGCCTGCGCAGTGACCAAGTCTCGGCGCGTCGCCGCAACGGGGGGGAAGGGGAGATATGTAATAAAATAAATAAATCTTTAAAAAATAAATAAATAAATAAATAAAAAAAGTACCAGGGTCATTAAATTCAAGGGAAGACTGAAGAACTTTCCCAGCCTGAAGGAACATGAAGATGCTTGGCACCTAAAAGCAATGTGTGGCCTTTAGGACACTGCTGGAAAAACTTGAATGAGGTCTGAGAATTACAAAGTAGTAATCATCAATGCTAATTTCCTGAATACAGTGGTTATATCTTGGTTATGTAGAAGAATTTCGAGAAAGTCATAGTGCTGAAGCTAAGCAATTGTGGTAGTTTGTCTCCAAGAGGACTGGCCACTACCAAGTCCTTTACTCTCTGTTCCCATAAGCCACTCCCCTATTGAGAGTTGCTGCTACTCCTCCCCACCCTTGAAACTGGCCTGGCCTGTGACTGCTGGGATCGGTATAATATTACAGTAGTCATGCTGTGTGACTTCTGAGGATAGTTCATAAGAAGCCCTGTGGCTTCTGTCTGTGTCTCTCAGGAAACTTGCTCTGAACCCATCATGCTATGAGGAAGCCCTAGCTGGCCATGTGGAGAGGCGTGGAGAAAAAGATGCCTTCTGACTGCTACCATTTGAGACATCCCATACAAAAATCATCCTGCTCAGCCCAACAGGATATGGTTATATCCACTAGACAGAATAATTTATTCACATGATATTCTTAGCATCCAACACAATCCCCAGATGTAGTTGATGCTTACAAATATTCATTGAATAATGGCATCAACTTCTCAGGGTGAAAGTTTGTTTATTTAATTATTGATTGATATTCTTGTTAGGCTGGCATTAAACTTCTTTACAACTAATTCAACCCATCAGACCCTACCTTAAATATTCATCCAAAAAGAAACTAAAAAGAGAGGCATGTTTTAAAGCCATGATTTTTCTCTGTGTTTCCTAAACCTTTACTTTCCTGTGATTTTCCCACTCTACCTGTGTGGACATTTTGTACATGCCTAGGCAAAGGTAAAATCTTTTAAAAATTGGCAATCTTTTTCTTGACTACAACTTAGATGTAATACTAACAGTTCAAATCAATCACTGTATAAATTAATAATATCCATGATCAAGTAGGGTTAATCTCATAAATGTAAAGATAACTTAACATTAGGGAATGGGCTAATGTTAAACGATATCACAAGATCAAAGGAGAAAAACATTTTCATAGCTATTGAAAAGGCACTTTATAAAATTCAGTATAGATCCTGGTGTTTTGTTTTTGTTTTTGTTAAAAAAAAACTTAGTAAACTAAATTTTGAGGGATAATTCCTTAACATGATAAAGAAGATATTATTAAATGAACATTTATTGAGATATAGCATATGCAAGGCACTGAGTTAATTTAAGTATTTAGGATTAAAACATTAAATAAGATAAGCCCTGCTCTCAAGAACCTAAAATATGAAATACTAATCACAGAACATTAGAAGTCTTCTTTACCACAGTGGACCCATAATTGTACAATGAAGAATTAATCCTAAGGAAATATTTCAAATCAGAAAGTCACATAAAGTTCTGCTTTGTAGTGATGCTTTCAACCTTTAACCTTCATATCTGACAATAGAGGAATAGTTATGAAAATTTTTTCATATCAACTCAATGAAACAGTATACACTGTTTCATTCAGCACCCATGATGTGCCCAAATCTAACATTTGGACTAAATTAGTTCAAAGACAATGTAGTAATATTGAACACTGTCTTCAAAGTAAAATTAGTTGTAAAAGGTTGTAAAAAGTATAGCCCAGGGTTTCTCAGCCTAAGCACTACTGACATTTTTGGGCCAGATAATTCTTTTTTTTTTTCTTACATATCCCCCCCCCCCTTTCTGCTTGTTCTTGCTGTGTTCATTTTTGCATTCTTCTGTGTCTGCTTTGTCTTTCCCCCATTGTGGCGACGCGCCGAGTTAGCTCAGCACGCGGCAGCCCCACCTGCTCGCAGGAGGCCTGCCCCGCTCATGGGTGGCTTTTTTTTCGCTCTGCTCGCGGGCGGCTTTGCCCTGCCCATGGCGGCTTTTTGCCCTGCCCACAGCGGGTTTTTGCCCCGCCCACAGCGGCTTGCTTTCTCAAGGCGGTCTGCCCACTTGGAGAGGCCCCGGGAACCAAACCCGGGGCCTCCCATGTGGTGAACTGGTGCCCTATCCACTGGGCTACAGCCGGCCCCCCAGATAATTCTTCATTCTGCAAGTTTCCTGTGCATTTTAAGGTGTTCAACAGCATCTCTGGTCTCTACCTGCTAGATGCCAAAACAACTAAAAATGTCTCCAATCATTGCCAAATGTTTCCTGGAGGGCAAATTCACCCTTGGTCTAGAATCACTGGGAGAGCAGATGTGCTCAAGTGGGTGAGCACCTGCTTCCCATGTGCAAGGTCTGGGGTTCAATCCCCAGTGCCTACTAAGAACAAAACAAAAAAGAATCAATGGTATAACACAATATTCCATATATAATTTGACTGCAATTATATAAAAATCTGTATCAAATGAATAAAAATTGTAGGAAATAATACTTGCTCTGATTATTAACAGAATTATGGCAGTAACATTTTCTTGGCTTTTCAAATTGTTTTAGCAATAACTGTAGCCCAATTTTTTTTTTTTTTGAGGTACTGGGGCAGGAATTGAACCTGGGACCCTGTATGTGGAAAACAGTGTTCAACCACTGAGCACATTGGCTCCTCTGAGTTGGCTTTTTCATTTGTTTGCTTGTTGTTTTTGTTCGTTTGTTTGTTTGTTTTTAGGAGGCGCTGGGGATGGAACACGGGACCTCCCATGTGGGAAGCAGGCGCTCAACCACTTGAGCCACATCCACTCCCCCCAGTTTTTAAATGTGCTCTCTGAATAGTCAGACTTAGGAATGGCCCTCATGCCAGGCAGACCAGCAAGGCTCTCTGGCAGTGTCAACTGCCAGTGGGCTAACACATGACCTTAACTTTCTTCACGTTGCTCCTGATTTCTAAAAGGCCTTGGCTAGCTGCAAGTCTCCCTACATGGGTGTGTCAAGATCACCAACTTCTTATTCCAGTTCCCAGATGACTGTCTTTGTAATTTCTGGTGCACCTTTGATAGCAGCAAAGGTTCACCTCCAGGCCCACGGCCTGGTGTTTCCACAGAAGTCAATTGCAAGATGTCACCAGTCTTGTAAATTCATAAAAATAAAACACAAATACCCATTACCCTGGTTTCCATGTCCAAGTCTCAAATGACTTTGACCTTGGACTGGGCTTTCTCAATAGGTTAACCCAGAGTGAACATTCCACTTGACTCCTTTTACTATGAAGAAATGATTTTGGAAAACTATCTATGAATACCTGGAAACAACTTGAACTTGCTTTTGTGTTGATTTCACAGCTTCAATAATGGAAGCTGATAAAGATCAGCAATGCCCTACTACGTGACTGAGACAGAACAATTCTTTCCTAGCTCGTTCAGTTATGAGCATTTTTTGGCCACACAGCAAAAATGTATTCTGACAGATACATTTGGGTTTCTTGGTGTCTTTGCAAACACAGCTATATAGAGTGGGCTCAATAAGGTGGGGCCTATTATAGAATGTTGTTTTACTGCACTGGTGATGGAGAATGAGTTAGACAAGGCAGGACACACACTGACACAGCCAATTACTCAGTTGCATTATAGCCATAGGATATCCATGAGCTTTTGGGGACAGGCAAACTGGCTTCAGATTTCTAAGAATCTAAGTGTGCCTGTAATGTCAACTGATCTTGTGACATGGACCAGGGGTGAGTGTGGATTTACACACTGAAATTATGAGATCATAATTTCAAAGATCATATGAGATCATAAGATTGAAAATAGGGCCGGCTCGATAGCCCAGTGGATAGGGCGCCGGCATACCACATGGGAGGCCCCGGGTTCGGTTCCCGGGGACCTCTCCTAGCGAGCAGACCGCCTTGAGAATGGCAAGCTGCCATGGGCGGGCCGGAGCCGCCATGGGCAGGGCAAGAAGCTGCCACGGACATGGCAAGAGCCGCCACGGGCAGGGCAGGTCGCCCACGGATGGAGCGCAGCCAGCCACCCGCGAACTGAAAGCCGGCCGTGAATGGACGCAGAGACGGCCCACAAGCGGGGAAAGCCGCGCCTGCGCAGTGACCACTCTCGGCGCGTCGCCGCAGCGGGGGGAAGGGGAGATATGTAATAAAATAAATAAATCTTTAAAAAAAAAAAAGAATAATTGGTGACTGGTAGTAAGCAAATTATTAAAAAAAAAAAAGATTGAAAATATTGTTCAGACCCCAAAGAATTCTGTTAAAAGAGATTGGTTGATGGTGGAAAATAAACATGGCCAATCCAGGCTTCAGTTTTCTTCTCTGTTGTATCTATTCAACCTATTCTGAAGGGTGTTTATGAGAATCAGATGAAATAATAACAATAATAGAAAATACTTAGAGAGCTTACTCTGTGCCAGGCACTGTTTGAAGCACTATATATATATGAACTTATAACAGTGGTAAAAATTATAACATGCTCTGCAAAATAATGTTATATTTATTAGAAATGCATTAATCATTGGTATCCTGCATTTCCAATCAGCAAGTATATACAGAAACAAGGGTTTCTCATAACATGTAGAGCAGTCACCACTAAGATATTAATGTTGACCAAGAAACAAGAGATCTAGCCAAGCAGATGGGGCAGTCTACCCCCTTCTCTAGGAAGGCCCCATGGTCTTTCCCGGCAGGGGCATGCAGACACTGAGAGTGACACCCAAGCTGTTTGCAGACTCTCAGGAGCCCAAGTGGTCCTCTCTGACTATTCCCATCAGCCTCTTACTCTCTGTCCTGCAGAAGTCATGTGATATTTCTTTGCTATACTTTTGAATACATCTTCTAAGTGCTAATCATATTTCCTGAGCCTTGGGGTCCAACCTGGCCAGACATGGAGGCACCAAAGAAAGAACTGACTACTTGTTACTGCACTTGACTCAACCAAGTCTGTTTTTTTAATTCAGTGTTGCTGAAGTCTGAAAAGTCACTCACTTTCAAAAAAGGAGATTGTAGCAGTTTGATCTTATTTATGAATTCCAAAAAAAGATATTATGTTTGTAATCTGGTCTGTTCCTCTGGGCGTGATACCCTTTGATTGTATTAAAGTCAAAGGTTTTACATGTATATGATTACATCAAGATTAGGGCTTTGATTCAACCATGTCAGTATGGTGTGACTCAGGGTTGAGTCCCCGCCACCTTGGTGAACTATATAAATGGACACTTACTCAAGAAGATGCACAGAAGAATACACAAGAGCTCCATAGACACAGAAGAGAGAGAACTTTGGGGCCCCAGAGAGAGCTGAGTCATTCACCTGATAGTTTTCAGCCGAAGAGACCAGAGCCCTGAGCATCTGAGCAAGCCCGGAAAGAAACGAGCCCTCCAGCCTACAGCTGAGACGGGAAGAAGCTGGGCCCATGGAGCCTTAAGAGAAAGAGGAAGGCTGAACCCTCAAAGAGATCAGCAACCACCTTGCCTCAACAGTTGCAGCAGACTTTGGTGAGAAAATATCTCTTATGGTACCTTGAGTTGGACTCTTCTGGGCCTTGTAACTGTAAGCTTTTACCCCAAATAAAAACCCTTTATAAAAGCCAACAGATTTCTGTACTTTGCAGCAGCAGCACTTTGGCTAATACAAATATGAAGATGTACGCCTCCTATCAAAGGAGAGAGATGTCCGCCCCTGGACAGACCAGGCTTCTCCCTGCTGTAGCAGATGAGCAGGAAGGTGTGCAGGGTACCCGGCCCCACTGCCTCTGCCCTATGATCATGCTGATCATTCATCCCAGGATTCCAGAAAGAAACAGTCCTGGTTTCCAGCTATTGTCTCAGCATAATTATTAATAGCCCCCTTTTCACTCTCCAAAGTGTCTGGTTTGGACGATGAAGTATATGATCCACCATGGAGTGCTGCACCCAGGCAGAGTTAAGGTACAGAGCAGTGGGGGCTGGAAGACCAGGCTCTGGACCTCACTCCTCATTGGCTCCATGAGCTTTGGCAACTAACTTCCCCTCTCAGAGCCTCAGTTTTCCTGTCTGCAAAATGAACGTGGTTCCTGCTCTGTTTCCTTCACAGGCTTGGGGTGAGGAATAAATGGCAAATTGGTATGAAAGCACTGAATCAGCTGAGCATGACTAAACAGATGGAAGTTATTTTTATGATGAAATATAGATCAGGAGCCTGTTATTTCATCACACTACTCAATGACTTGTTAAGAGGTTTCTCCTTTATGTAGGTGAAGAGAATTCATTTAGAATAGAGACTGTCAAAGGTAACAAATGATGTGTTCTGCATGTGAACTTGACATTATACATTTGTCACACCACAACTAACGTGGATTCCCCCCTTCCCTTTTCCACCCTGATAAACAGTCAGCATGTAATTCATGCCACAGGACATGATTGTCTATGGAATGTCCAGAAAAGCCAAAGAAGTTGGTGGTTGCAGTCCTTTGTGAAGATCCATGCTCTTGGTCACTTGGCATAATATATCCTAGGATATTTATTGTTTTGTGACAAAAGTCCCAGTGCTGATTACCAAAACTCAGTGATCTGAGTGCACAGAGTTTCCTGATAGAACTCTTTTCCAATGTAGAATTCTGTCTTCGCTTTTAACTCACATGCTCTTCCAGCAGAGATGAAGGACAAGAAAGAGGCACGGCTTCCTTCAGTGCCATGACATACTCCTATGGGTAGGCTCACTGAGACACAGTGCCCATTAGGTTCCACCACTGAGAAGGGGTCACCATTCGTGGAAAACAGCCCCAGCTGTGCTTGCCAGGAACAAGCAAGCACTCAGAGCACCAGTTCTATTTTATCTATTTACTTTCTGAACAATTAGTGGCACGGTGCCATTACAGATATCATTGGTGACACCATAAACTTTGTACAGGAATTCAAAGGAAGGAAAAGATGGAGCACAGAACAATGAGCACTAGGTCAGAGATGCCCCTTAGATCTTTCAGGATGCTATTTTATGAAGCCAATTCCTAGGATTTCCTCTTCAAGTGGAGGAAATTCAGTGAATGACTTCAACATTTTTAAGACAGCCTCTCAAATTAGATCATTTTTCCTCCTTCTGTGGATGTAGAAAAGAAAAAGAGAGAAGAAAACTGAATTATCCATTCTTTCATTTAGTAAATAATTTTAGAGCTGCCAGGTGCTGTTGTAGATGCTGGGAATATAGCAGTCATTAAATAGACAAAGAACTACCTCATGGAATTTACATTCTAGTCAAAGGGAAAGACAGTAAATAAAAAAGCAAACATGTATAAACAGAAAACCATAAGTGACTGGGGTGCAATTTTTAGACAGGGGGCCAAGGAAGAGGGAGGAGGAGAAACAGCAGCCCTTTTGCAGTGTTTTTTGTTTTGTTTTGTTTTGAACTCTGTTTTTCAAGGATTTATTTTTATTTATTTGTGCCTCCCCACTTGTTTTTGCACTCGCTGTCTTGCTCTCTGAATCCATTTGCTGTGTGCTCTCTGTGTCTGCTTGTCTTCTCTTCTTCTTGTCTTCTCTTTAGGAGGCACTGGAAACCGACCCTGGGACCTCTAATGTGGGAGAGAGGCACTCAGTCACTTGAGCCACCTCAGCTCCCTGGTTAGTTGTATCTCTCACTGAGTTTCCTCTTTGTCTCTTTTTGTTGTGCCAGCTCTCCACCAGCCAATTGGCTTTCAGCAGGAGGTAGTAGATGGGAGCCCAATCGCTTGAGCCACATCCACTTCCCCCTTTTGCAGTGTTATCTTTTCTTATCTAAAGCTCTTCAGCCAAAGGGCTTCTGGGTCCCCAATCCATTCACTGCATCTTCTTTCTGAAACTCCCTGAGGAAAAACCCTTTGAATGATTCCCAAATCAGGCCCTTGAATATGCTAAAGGACTTCACCAATGCCAAAGAATGGTGCTATTGTCTTGCAGCAAATTTCTATTTTTGAACAGTCAAAAGCTAAATATTACCCCAGCCTGTCTCTTAGTAGTCCTTCAGTAAGAGTCCTGATATCTCCCAAGCAGATGGGGTAGCTTAGATGAAATGGGACAAATATAAAATGCATAAGTACGTGAATAGTTTTTTTTTAAATCTTTATTTCACCTCCCCCCTCACCCCCGAGATAGCTCCCTCCTCTGTTTGCTTGTTGTTTTTGCTTGTTGTCTGTTTTTTCTTTAGGAAGCACCAGGAACCGAACCCAGGACCGCCCAGATAGGAGGCGGGTGCTCAAACTGCTTGAGCCACATCTGCTCCCCATGAATAATTTTTTTTAAGATTTATTTTTTATTTATTATTTATCCCCCCCCTTTCCGCTTGTTCTTGCTGTGTTCATTTTTTTGCGTTCTTCTGTGTCTGCTTGTCTCCCCCCGCTGCGGCAACCCGCTGAGTCAGCTCACTGCATGGCAGCCTGCCCGCTCGCGGCGGCTTGCCCTCCCTGCGGGGGCTTGCCCTGCCCGCGGAGGCTTGCCCTGCCCGCAGCGGCTTGCCCTCTCAAGGTGGTCTGCCCGCTCGAGAAGGCCCCGGGAACCAAACCCGGGGCCTCCCATGTGGTAGACCGGAGCCCTACCAATTGGGCTACAGCCGGCCCCCTGAATAATTTTTAAAATGCCAAAACCTGGCACATCACTAAGCTGCTACTGACTGCCAAGCACTATGCTAGATTCCATCAGAACAAAGGTAGATCAGATATGGTGCCTTTCCTTAGAAGCCTAGTGGGCCTCAGTGGGCTCATCCACAGATGGAGAGCTGGGACCAGACTGGTGTTTCTCAAGGTGATGATACCTGGGCTGGGCCCTTTTCTGGGGTGCAGGATCTGCCATCCTGTCCTTTGCAAGACACTTAAGTGTTCCTGGTCCTTCCCAATAACGGCTTGTAGCACCAGCCAGGGATAACCAAATTATCCCCACCTCTTCCCATTCTCAAATGTTTTTTAGAACTCTAAGAGGAGTTTCCGTTCTGATGTTTCACAATGCTGAAAATGTCTACATCCACTTTAAACACTACACATGCCTGTTCACCTGCCAATTTTGGTTATCGTTTCTGATGACAGATGAGGCAGTTTTTTCTGAGAAAAGTACTTTCTTAACTGACTCATAGAAATCAAATGCATTACTTATGTCATTAGATAAAGCTGATAATCTCTCTCTTTGCAGAGTTTACTAGTCCTAAAGCAATAAACTATTAAGCACAGGCAGATAGATTTAAAGTTGCTATTTATGTAGTGCCTCCCTGGATTGAATACATTTTTTGATAGATAGATATCATAAAAATTAATAACATTTACCTAAAGTAAAAAGGATTTAATGAGGAATTTAGAGGTAGGAAGAGTCTCAGGGGAATTGAAGAATGAGTTTTAGATAGAGGAAGAAGACAAAGGATGACCCTCCAACCAAACTGCAGCTATATTAACACATCAACTAGGAAGACTTTGGAATGTGATTTCCACATTAACACTAGCTCACGTGCCGAATGGTTACCACACCAGCCACAGTGCTATGAGCATTCCATGCAAGCTGTATTTGAATTAATACTGTTAAAGGGCAATTAAAATATAAAGCTATCTCTGGTACTCTTCACTCTTCCTCAATACCCACCCCTTTCCCCAACACACACACATATACACCTCTTGATTGATCCAACCTGGGAGCAGCTATACACTTGAGAAATGATGGTGGGCTGCTGAGCAGTGGATGTATGTGAGAGTTACTTTGGAGGCAGGATCAAAAGAACCTGGTGACTGGTTGATTACAAGGTAAGGAAAATGGTATAGTCAATGATGGTAGCCAGGGATGGAGTTCCTTGGAGTAGAAAATCCAAGAGAAGGAGCAGGTTCAAGAGCTCAGGTGAGATCTATAGGGCTGCCATTAGGCAAGAAAATATTTTGTTGAGCATCTTTGTTCCCTCTTCCTCCTAGAGGCTTTGAGTCAACCTCTTTGAGTCAGTGTCCTCAAAGCACAAAAAATCTGAACACTAATCCCTACTTCATACAGGATGGTTGTGAGGATGAGGGAAAAGAATGTTATGTGACAGTGTCTGGGCCATAGAAGGCACTAACTGAATACTATTCTTCCTCACTGAATTAGCCAGCCAAAGAGATGCTGATGCAGAGTACCAGAAATCTATTGGCTTTTATAAAGGGTATTTATTTGGGGTAAAATCCTACAGTTACAAGGCCCTAAGAGAGTCCAACTCAAGGTATCATAAGAGGTACATTCTCACCGAAGTCTGTTGCCATGTGTTGATGCAAGACGGTTGCTGATCTCTGTGAGGGTTCAGCCTTCCTCTTCCTCTTAAGGCTCTGTGGACCCAGCTTCTCTGATCTCAGCTATAGACTTGAGGGCTCATTTCTTTCCCAGCCTGCTCGGCTGCTCAGGGCTCTGGTCTCTTCGGCTGTAAACTATCAAGTGAATGGCTCAGCTCTCTCTGGGGCCCTAGGATCAAAACTGACAAAGCTCTCTCTGTCTCTTCTTCTGTGCATCTTCCGGAGTGAGTATCCATTTATATAGCCCACCAAGGGGGTGGGGATTCAACCCTGAGTTATACCCTACCGACCTAATTGTAACATCATTTAATCAAAGACATCTCAGCTGAATCTAATACAATCAAAGGGGCTCATGCCCAGAGGAAGAGACCAGTTTACAAACATAATCTCTCTTTTGGGAATTCATAAATAATCTCAAACTGCTACACTCACCTTCTTTCCTCCTTCCAACTCTGGGTCTAATGATTCCACTGCTTCTTTCAACCTGATCCTGAGGATATCACCTCCTACAGGGATGGATTCAGAGACAAAGGATAAAATGAGATAAAACCTGGTCAGTGTTCAGTAAATGGATGGCCAATTTCAAATTGGAGCACATGTGCAGAGGTGGAAGTTGGGGGTCCTTTCAAAAAGACAGAGTGGAGAGCAATATCTAGAGAAATTTTCCAAGGCATCATCCTGTTTCACAATTTTGACTGGTAACCACTCTGTTTCCCACCATTTGGTGCATCTAGAAACCAAACAGGTGCCCTTAGCCTGAGATCACGTTTCATAATGTGTACTCAGACTTCACATATTCAACAGGTGTCCTCCTTGCCCAGGTTCCTGCATGATTTGTGACCAATTTATAGGTTTCTACAACTTATGACCCTAAGAACCGGAATTCTCCTATATGGCCAGGAATGAGGCCTGCCTAATCTTTTCTCTTCTGGAGCAATATTGGCTTGCAGTAGGATGGGTGCCAGGATGGGAACATTTGCAGACAACTCACTTTCAATTCATTTCTCTTTCAGAGAGAAATGATCCTTAACGTGTTGGAGAGTGATATTTGGTTTCTGGGTCAATAATCTCTCCCCCTCTCTCTTAGTCTCTCTCAAATAGTAATTCCAAATGGTTCACATTAGTGTCTGTTCCTAATTGTCTATTACAACCAGGTTTGCTCTTGTTAAATATGATTAGTAAAAATATTTTGTGTGTGTCCAAATTCTTTGAGATTATACTGGGTTGGTTTGCTCTGGGGCATAACTCTCATTTTGCTGTAGTCCTACCAAACAGCTGCCTTTGGAGCCACCTGCTGACATAGTTTAGAATTTTGCACATTGCTGCGAATATCCTCGCTGTCCTGATTTTGTGATGATCAGGGTAGGCTAAACAGTCGCTATATTAGAAACCACGCATGTGTCCCCAGATCTAGTTTTTCTCCCTAGGTCTGGTTTTTGGAATGCTGGTGATAAACCAAGCCTGATTTATTATATGCCTATCCTGTATGGGAAATGACTGTAACTCTAGGTATCTCTGGTCAATCTTAAGAGATATAGCAGGGGGGCTGATGTGGCTCAAATGGTTGGGTGCCCATCTCCCATATGGAGGGACCTGGTCTCGATCCCCGGGACCTCCTAGTAAAAATTTTAAAAAGAAAAATATAGAAGGCACACAGGCCGCCAGGCCCCGTGTGTAGGTGTACCGCAAGGTCCCGCCGAGCCACGCAGCAAGATGATGACATAACAGGAGAGCGACACAAGGGAGAGCCAAGTTGAGACGCGCCAAAAAACCAGGAACTAAGGTGGCGCAGGCGGTAGGACACCTCTCTTCCACATCGGAGTGTCTGAGGATTGAATCCCGGCAAAGACAGGAGGAGAAGGATGAGAAGAGAGGGTAGGAAACAGACACAGAGAATTGCCCAGCGAATGGACACAAAAAACAGCAAAAACAGGGAGGGGAGGGGGTAAAAATGGATAAAAGTAAATAAATAAATAAATCTTAAAAAAAAAAGAATTTTGCACATTGAATATGACTAAAGAAAATGCCATCATGAGCTAACATGGGAGAGGCACGATTTAGACTCCTCTCTAATGAATTTGACTTGCCAAATCATCTGGGACATTTCTTCCCCCTCCCTTGCCAAATCATCTGGGACATTTCTTCCCCCTCCCAACCACCCCACGCCTCACCCCACCTATCTACCTATGTTCAAAAAAGATGTTACGATTTCCTTTGGCATGTTTTCCAAAACAGATGGTCCTCTGCATCGGCCGTGGTTCTTGGGTTTCCTGTCTCTCTAGTGCTCTGTACTCTTCCCCTAAGTCTTGTCTCCACTCTGTGTCATGCCACCCTGGGGAGGTGCTGAGTCACGTGCCAAATAATGCAGGTGGCAGTGGGAGGAGTAATGATGGGGAGAAGGAAAGGAGCCAGGGATCTCCTGAAAGCACGCAAGGTCCACCCCGGAACATAATCAGAACGATCCTCCGAACTCTGGACGGTGGCTCTTACTATTCTCAAGTTACAGAGGCTCAGGGAGATTCGCTTGCTGCTTGAGAGTAACAAATCTCGTACTGGAGGCGCTTCCATTTCCTAGGCTGCCTGAGCAAGTGCCAGTGCAATGGTTTGGCTTAACCAATGAGAATTTATTTTCTTACGGTGTTGAGGCTA
>PVKH010027011.1:0-13095 GCA_004027955.1 Chaetophractus vellerosus
CGCGTGCGCGTGCACCAGACACTCCGTGCCATTGCTTCCTGGTGGTAGGCGCTCCCGCTTCCCCAGCCCTGCTTGCAGGGAAAGCTCTGTGAGATGGCAAACATTTTGGAAAATGGCATCGATACCTACATGATGTTTGTTTCATACCCCGTCAGTTTTATTACTGCGTACATGGTGTTTCCCAACACTTTAAATCCCTTTATATGATCAGCAAAGACCTTAGTTATGACTACAAGGAGGTCGCCGCTGCTCTAGGAAAAGGTCACGCTCTCCTCCCCGGCAGCCAGTGTAAACATCAAGCACGTTCCCGCCTGCTTTCTGGGGACCCGAGGCGCCTCTCCTGCTCTGCCGGACTTGGCGCGATGCTACCGTCCGCCTCGGATGACAGTCAGGCTGCAGGCGAACGCAGCCGCAGACATCACATGCAAAGGAGATCAGCCGAGCAATCTCTCCAAGAGGTTAGTACCCTTACAGGAGGCTGCAGTGTGCTTGAAGAGTCGGGGACCGTTTGTGTCCTTACCAAATTTTATTTGGAGACATTTATTACCAAGCCGAAGGGTAGTTCTTTTGGACCCTGTTTTTAAAAAGTCATTATATGTCTGCTTTAGAAATAGCATTTACCTCCTTGAATTTCTCAAGTTTTCAAATGCCTAGCTTTTGTTTTCTTTTAAAAATCATGCCCTCATTATGGAAATTACATCCCCACAACGGATGTAAAATTTATTTCCGAATTGCATCTACGTTCACGGGCAAAAGTAATCAAGAAAAGCCACTGGCTACAAAAACTGCAACAAAATGAACCTTTAAAAAGCTAATGACTTAAGGGTGATGGTAGAGACACATAAAGTATGTGGGGCTTACACTATTTGTCATTAACACATATTCTGAAAGCTTGGCTAATATAATGTGACACAAAATTAGTCAAACACAATTCATGCAATATTGTTTAATTTTACTCCTCATTTAACTTGGTTTTAAGCAAAATCATTATGTCACATGATAACGTTCACTTGAACAAGAAATATTTCATAATGGTCGCTCCTTTAGAAACGAGTTATTAGGGACTCCATGTTGAACACATTCTTAACTATGGGAACTACGAAGCTAATAGCTTAATCATATTTTGACACCATCTACATACTTTATGCATTATTTACAAGAAAGATATAAAAATGAAACCACTGAATAGCTCACACAATACTTCACAGTCATAGTTAACTAGTTAAAAATATAACACATTTATCTTCCAGAGGCTTTCTATTTGCATATGGATATTTGCATACCATGTTGCACCGTGCTGTTAATGTAAAATTTAACCTTTGTTCTTTCCCTCTGATGTGCAAGGTATACTCATTAAGTTAAAAATAATGGCAAAAATAAGTCTTCCGGTGATATACATTTCATAAATTATTCCCCAGAGCAGTGGGGAAAGGTAAAATGTGGGTGGGAAAATGGTTAATTGAATTAATTCCTCATTTTCTATATTTTTATTTTACAACTCGGAGACAGAGCCATTTGACTAGTATATGTCAACTGTATGAATTACAAAAGCTCTCCTCTCAATTATTCAAGATGTCAGCCCTCTCCATCCTATGTTAAGACAATTCGCCATCTCGGGACGGAGATGAATGTACAGTACCATCTTGCACACCTGTTAGATGGATGGCCGTTCACTCAGCAGGGGGAATATGCAACCGCTAAGCATAAAACGTACCACAATATCATTAAGCATTCGGGCAAAAACGTAGACAGTCTTTAGCTTGCATTAGGTTATAATAGGCAATGTCCGTTTCTAACTAAGCCTACGTATGGACTTTCACAGAGGCGAGGCAGGTACTTGTCACAGTTGGAAATCTGGTAAGAGACTGTGTTACCTGACTATCTAAATCCCAAATTCTCTTTTTCCCTTGTTGATACGTCCCAACTTTAAAACGCGCTGTTCAGTTAGACCCAGTACCTGAAGCTGTATTGAGGCAGGTTCCGTCCTTGGAAGGAAAAGGAAACAAATCGATGGCAAGTCCATCTGAATGTGCCAAACATCCAAATTCTTTGTTGAGTGGATATATCTCAGATGATCGCTACCCAAAATGATCCCTGCCCAGAGAAGCAAGGGCAGCACTCAGCTAGAGTGAGCGGGGCGGGGGTAGGTGGACGGGGTGGAGCCTGGGCATGACCCGGAGTGTGGGTAAGGGGCCCCACAGCCAGGAAGGGCAGGGGCTCTGGGACGGACACAGCATCCAGGCCACAGGCCTGGGAAGGGGCATGCAAGAAAGCAGGCCCCCGCCTGGCACCTCCAAGGTGTAGAGCTCATCTTCCCAGGGCCCCAGAACCCCAAGGCCCATACGCCTCGATTCTCTATTCCCATCCAACACCGGAGCCGGCAGGCCAGAGGCACACAGGCAGCTGAGGCTGAGGAGCCCCCCAACCCGCGTGCCCCAGCCGCCTCCTTTCCTGGACCGCGCGGAGTCCTGGGCTTCCCGCAATTTCCAGAAGCAGTCGGCGCAGTGCTTCTGCTTTCCCCTTCTAGGCCAGCCGCAGCGCTGGGCGCACACTGAGCCAACCCGCCCGCGACTCCCGCACTGACCTCGAAGGACCACCTCTTTGGGAGAGAGCTAAGGCCGTCTCTGAGGGGTGCCTCCTGGGTGCAGTCAAAATTATGTCTGCTGATTCTGGATGCCGGCAACTGTCTACGAAGGCCTGGCGTGACCCCACTCTGCCATGGTCATCTAATCCAGCGCCCCAGGACGGCCTTCCAACACAGCCCCACGTGGCAAGAGGCCTTCCACTCTGCTCCCGCTTTTTTTAACAAACGTGCTATTTATAAGCAGACGTGACGCATACGTAAGCTGTGGGAACATATTTAGTCTCATCTCCCGGGGATTTTTGCTTTCTCATTTTGGCACCACCGAACAGATACACGCACTGTGATCATACCTCGTTTTCTGTAAGAAAGGAAAGAATGACCCAAAAACGCCGAGTGCATTTCAAACGAGCAGCAGCCGGGGCTCTTCCACCTGAATCCCCTTGAAATGGAGGCAGAGCCGTGCGGCAGAAACGCAGTATTGAACTTCTCCTTATTTCCTGTGTCTTCTGGACTCCTCTGTGTGTGTGATTGCACTTGTAAAGGTTCTCACCGAGGTAAATAAAATTGTAGAACCTTGGAAACACTATTATTACAGCACAGAGCGAAGGTGTACAGAACGGGAAATAACTCTCGGAGGAATAAATTACATGTGATGAGGGCCAAAAGAATACAGCTCCTATTTCAGGAAGTCTTCCAGGCAAAAGCAGAGATTTGGCAGTTTTAGCGTTCCTTTCAAGACAATACACGTCCACCAAAAACATTATTCTCCACAGAGCGCCCCAGAGGCCGCGGCGATCACGTGGACGCCGTTGCAATTCCACTACCTCAAATTCAACACAGATCTTCTTTATTAATTTTAATTTGTCATCAATAGCCTGACAGGCACTCTTTCGGCAAGAAATACTGCATTAACTGTTTCACTCACTGTGGCAGCTATTAAAACCGTGATGGTGATTAGCAGGAATGAGGTCAAACAGAATAATGCGAGCGTAAGTCGCTACCAGCGAAATGTATAACACAGGAGGATTTATTATGTTCACTTGCCGAGGCGTAATTTAAAAACAGGGTACCCCGTCTGCCCTGCTGGCTCATAGGGCTATCCAGCTCATTGAAACATTTCCTGCTAATATGTTTATTTGCTTCTGGCATATATTCCCATTTACCATATTTCTAATAACCTTAGTTAAAATAAACTTAATTGTTGCCCTCTACTTCATATGAACAGAGCAGGTAAATAAATCATCCGATGATTAGCTCAGACAACATAAATGAGGGTGATTTAATCATCGATATTGGCAACAGAAAAATTAGTATTTATAACCTCCTCCTGAAGAGCTGGGTTTAGTTCTCTTTTTGAAGAGTCTGTTTGCTAAATAAGGATGTCACGGGGACCCGGTCTCCACGCTGCTAGAGGTAAAGTGACTTGCTACTGAGCATCCTGAGGAAGGCATTCCTTTCTGCAGCCGTGGTCAAGTTCACTTGTAAACTTTACATGTGTTCTTTGTGGAAAATAGAAAGTCCAGGCGTAACGGTGACCTGGAAATCCACGGCGTTGAGCGGCCTTTTTCAAGGCATTCACATGGACTTTGAGTTCCCAGTAATAGTTCCCAGTAATAGTTCAAAATATTTTTTATTGGAAGGTGATTTAAATAGGGGGCTGAAAATAGAGAATGTATATTCTCAAATTAGCGGCGTATTTTAAATATGCAGGTTACTTTCAAACTGAGAGCCCGTTTGAAAGCAGCTATCAATAATGTTTGTTAGTCCCGAACACCACTCAATCCTTCTTCTAAATATCATTCAAACCACTTAGTGTGGGGGATCTTTCGCGCTACGGTTTCTCGTTAGTTCGGAACAGGCTGTGGCTGGTAGCACGGGGGCAAACGAGCAGGTGCGGGCGGGGGGTGGGGGGGGAGGGATGAGGATGAGACCCAACCCAAGAGCCAGAGGATTACCCTGTGTTCCTGGAAAACATCGGCCACAGGGCAAGCTTGCTGCAACGTGGTTTTCCTACAACTTTCACACCTGCTCATTTGTGCAAAAATAGATAAGTCAATAAATAAATAGAATTTTAGCCGAATAATTCTAGAGAGAGTGGTAAAAATCATGACTTGGTACAAAGTCTCAGTTAATATTGGGAAAGGCTCTTTTTCTGCATCTTAAGGAATATATTTTTAAAAGCCTTTTCTGAGCAGCTATATACTATATAAAACCGGCTAGACCCTCATGCAGGAAAGCTCGCGATGAACCCGAGGAGTTGGGTTATCAGGGGGTGGAACTGTAATAAACTCCACTGTAAGTCTTTCTCTGAGCCTTGAAAGAACACAGCCAATATGTGCCACCCTCTCCTCGAACTGTCATCCGCAAAGCGGGAGGCTGCGTCCGGGTGCAGAAAGAACAGAGAAAGGAGAAGGCATGCCAAGAGATGCCTCCGCTGGCCTCTGTTACTCTCAAGAGCTGCCTCTCGCGTAAATCAGGCCCTGCTGCAGGAGGCAATTTTCCTTGCCGTGTTTCCGGTGCCAGAGCCTGTCATATTAGACAATCAGAGAACTTTTATAAGAAAACCAATGAATGTCAAATATCCCCGTCCTGCTCGCGGAGGCCTCGCGTACGTCTCGCCCAAGGAAAACGAGGGAGCGGCAGGGGAGGCGGCACCGAGGCACTTTGTTCCCCCGCCCTGGCTGGCTGGGGGACGCCCCTGCGTGGAAGGCAGCACAGACTTAACGTATCGGCTCCATTTGAACCGATGATCCGCGCGGTGTTTGTAATTCCACATCAAGCGGCCCCGGCGCCTGGCGTTTATTTGTGCTGTTGTTTTGGCAGGTTATCCGAGGGCCTCTTCTCATCTGACATGTCAGGTCTACAATCAAACAAAGAGGACTGGTGAATTCACTTTTACAGTTAGGCAAGCTGAATGCTGTTACCCATGTATTTGTCACCGACCTGCAGATCCTAGGCTCTAATCTGCCATCTGGATGGATGCTACAGAGGGAAGAAGCCAGGGACACGCATTTCTCAGTAACTACCTGCTGCCAGCTATTATTTTAAGGGTCCTGTGATTTTCTTTTATTTTGAGTAGAAAAAACAAGGCAGCTGCGGTAATAAAAAGGCATATCAACTAGTCACTTCCTGGCAGATTTGTCACTGGTGTGGATACAGTGGAGGCTTTTTTGTTGTTGTTGCTAGAAAATGTGTACTCTCGAAAATAATATTGTAAATCTGGAGTGTGTGCTTCAAATAAAACCCTTTTTAGTGCCTTGCATACTAGTAAAGAAAATAAAAGTGTATGCATCTTATAAAGAACTGCAGATACATATATATATACGCACGGGATGATACTTACAAATCAGACATTGACAGAAGATATTTTAGGTGATGTGGTTTGGTGGTGAAAGTTATTTTTTATTCCTAAATCACATTAACATAGCTACAAAGCCATACATTATCATAGCTCTCCTATAATTTTCCTAAACATTTTCTAATGATGGATTGTATTTTAGGGTCTCCCAGGACCCAACTTTAACTACATAATTCCCAGTTGTGAATTAAATTGCAAAATCAAGTGCTTCGGATAATTCTTATTATTTTTGCACATCACAATCCTAGAGCTATTTTTCCCTGTTCAGCACATAAATAAATCTTCAGAAATGGCCGGCCACCAGTAAAACGTCAGTGGTTCGATACGTGTTTTTAAATTAATTAGGAAAAAGCTTTTTCTTAAACGATGATCTCGAAGAGTGAGACCCTGTGTCAAGCCGCAGAATCACAATGTGTTTACACTTTTTCCTCTCACATTTTGAAATATATACGTGACTTCTGACTCGAGATCCGACGCAGGAAAAATGTGAGATGCAGCCGCTCTCCGCACAGAGGCCCCGAGTCTCCAGGTGTGGCCACAGGACGCAGCGGTTTGAACAAAGGACTCCATGCGTCAGTGCCCTCCCGTCCCGCGCAGGACTTGGACAATCCTGAACAATAAAGCTCGGCCCCAACAAAGAGTGATTAATGGCCTGGGGAGCCGGAGCACCACGTCGTCCAGATCGGCTCCGAGTGGGTCTTTGAAGGGGGAAGTGAAAAGAGTTTCGAGCTTTAAATATTTACTATTTCATTCATCAATGGAGCATGGAAGCACAGAAACAAATATGCAAACGCTGTTTTCCCGGGACTCCCTTTCCCACACCACATTCACCTGCCCACGGCAATTAGCGCCAGGGAAGGCATAGGGAGGACGGAGGCGGCAAGGAGTCTTCAGCGGAGCCGTTTGTTCCCCCCTGAATTTTGTTTGTCACCTGGGTCTCCTGCAGGCTTATTCGATATTAAGGACCAAAGTGTTTGTCGTATTTTGCTGTTTCTACACAATCTATTATTGAAAAGCGGCCCGTCTCCCTACGAAAGCGAACGCTTTTATGCCATTTAAGAGGGGAACGAGGTAGAAAATGTCCCTACGAAGCAAACCGCTTGCATGTCAAAATATGTTTTAAAACGCCGTCACTGTTTCCGTAATTGTGAGATGTCAGTTTTAATTTTCCGTTGGTAAAGTGTACTTTGCCTGTGTGAGAGAGAGAGCACACATTTTTATTTTCACAAGTGCTCATGGTACAATCTTTCCTAAGCTAAGTAACAAAAATCAGATTTTTATTATTATATTAGACCATATTATTATTTTATATACATCTATTGAACACTTTCGATATGCACTTGCATTATTTTGTCTCCATCTGACAACCAGTTTTGGAGGGAGATATTGTTTCAGATGAGAAAACTGGGACTCGGTAGAGCTGAATAACTTGGCTGAAGGCATACAGTGAGTGAGCAGAAGCCAGGATCAGTCCCACATCCCCCGACTTCATTCTCCCCTCCTTCCCTCCTCTGCCCAGCTGGGGGCCTCCCCCCTGCTCATCCCTCTCCCCCTCCCCATCCCCCCTCCACCCGTCCACTCCTCCATCACACATCAAACACGGGCCAGGCAGCCTGGTTCCTGGTGGAGTCGTCCGTTCCTGCAAACCAGCAAAGCTTTGCTAATGAGGAAAACGAGGAAGGCAAGATCAAGCTGATCGGGGCCCCTGCCGCAGGAGCAGATACCAGGACAGCTAATGTGGCCTCTGCTTCTCCTGAGGCAGGGCAGCCACACTCAGCTCCGAGTGGATCCCAAGACTCACCTGCAGATGACGGGTTGCACTGGGAATAACACGGACATGGGAGCCGACTCCTTTAAAGGAAGGTATTCCTTCTAGGGGCATGGCAACACAAGCGACGAGCTCCCAGGTGGGTCTGGTGCCCAGAGAAGGATACCCTGACATCACGAGGCTCGATATCTCAATCTGACAACATTTGGGCCAGGAAAATTCAGCCTTTGAGAAAGGAAATTCAGACTTGCCCAATAACATCTGACCATATTAAACGGGCTGAAAGGGAAAGGGAAAGGAGGGTAAGGGCGGGGTTAGGGAGAAGGGCAAAGGAGCTGAAAGAATTTGTTTGTAACCAGACTTCTGCTTCTCTGGCCAACAGTGCAGGGATGGCCGTGGCCAAGAGCGAGGAAGTGGTCATTGCCAAGAGCAAGGAGGTGGCCGTGGCCAAGAGGGAGGGGGTGGCCATGCAGAGACAGGTGGAAATGGCACTGATGGGGGCCAAAGCTCCAAAGGGAGTGCTTGGGGTGAGGAAACCTGCCCCACGCGGGTCTCCACACACTGGGGACTCGGCAGATCCTTCTTGTTTCCCTTTGAATCCAGTTGCTCACAAAACCCCAATCCCACCACACAAGGCCCTGCACAACCCACCTCTGCAGACCTGGCTCCTTTGCAGGACATGTCTCTCGAGCCTCTTCACTTGGTCCCACTGGCCTGATCTCTGTGCTCTTCTCCCCTCCGATGGTGCCCATTTGGCTCCCTGGCCCAGGGTGCGGCTCACACTCCCTCGGCCTCATTTCAGCACTTAGCTCAAGTGCCTCTTCTTTGGACAAGGAGGCTTTTCATGACAGATTCAAGATCCCATTTGTTCCTGCCCCCCTCCCCACTCCCCAGTACTCCCTTCCCAGTGCTGGTCTCAACTTGACTCCTAGAATGTCCCGTCACTGGGCAGTGAGTTCCCAGAGAGCAGGGCTCCCACGTTTCCCTTACCAGCCCAGCACAGAGCCCGGCGCACAGCAAAAGGCCCCTTGAACATTTGCTGACTGAGAGACTGGCTAGGTGGATGGGTGAGTGAGTGAGTGAGTGAGTAAATGAGTGAATGAGTGAATGAGAGAGTGAGTGAGTGAATGAGTGAGTGAGTGAATGAGTGAATGAGTATGTGAGTGAGTGAGTGAGTGGATGAGTGAGTGAGAGGGTGACTGAAAGAATGAGTGAATGATGAGTGAATAGATGAATGAATGAATGAATGAATGGACAAGTGAGTGAATGAATGAATCTGATTTGCTTGGTCTTTGTAGACAGGAAAATGGTCAATTTGGCCCATGAGGTTTTACTAGTATTTCATTTTCAACTCAAATCATCTAAATTTTTTCATCTACTCAGTCCAGATTCTTACAGTTCTTAGGGCTATGTGAACTCAGCATCAAGATCCAGAAAAATCGGTTCATTCGTTACTAAAAGTGCCAAATGCATCATCTGCACACACGTGTGCATACACAAATGCACACACACCTTGGTACATTTAGAAAAGAAACCGGCAGTGCTGGGCTTTTGTGGCCATTCAGTGGAAATGTTTCAATGTTGCACTTCTAAATTCCAGACCCAGCTTTACCTGTAACATGAGAGATTCTATTAAATTGAACTTCAGGGATTTCATAGAGAGAGCGCGTCTTCTCCACCACTAAGCAGTCCCCAAAGAAGTATGTGTGTGTATGTGAACGTGAGAGAGAGAGAGAGAGTTGTCGTTATTTTTATGGGTATGCTTCCACAGATCTGCTGATTTCTCCCAGCATTGCCTTTCTGGGATAGAGGCCAAGTTCCTTCGTTTTTAAAATATCATAACATTTGTGTTAGCAAAAACTACTATAAATACCATCAGCTACAGAATTACAGTTTAATTTCTATTTTGACGTTATCAAAATTTGAGAAAAATATCTTTGGGGAATACAAGTATCTTGCTTAGCCTCAGCCCACAAATAAGCAGAAGCCAACTGTTCCCTGCAGCAGGGCGTTGCTCAGGAAAGTCCCCCGAAGCCCGGATGCCGCGGCCAAGGCGAGCGCTGGAACCAGACCACGCTGCCAGCTCAACAGCCTCATTCCGATTCCGCGGACCGCACCATGCGGGCGAGCATATTGACTTTGTAAAAACTGTTTTTTAAGGATACGCAATATTTATAAAATACAAACACTGATTTGTCACACCAAATCCTACCTGAACATGGGTTTCTTTTAAAAGCATGATTAATCAGATAGGGGCGTTTACATCATAGAAGACCCAGGCACAAGAAATCATTGCAGGGGCCGGCTGTAGCCCAGATGGTAGGGTGCCGGTTTACCACATGGGAGGCCCCGGGTTCGGTTCCTGGGGCCTCCTTGAGCAGGCAGACCGCCTTGAGAAGGCAAGCCACCATGGCAGGGCAAAGCTGCTGCGGACAGGGCAAAAGCCGCCGCAGGCAGGGCAAAAGCCGCCGCGGGCAGGGCAAGCCCCCGCGAGCAGGCAAGGCCACTGCACGGTGAGCTGACTCGGCGGGTCGCCACAACGGGGGGGAGACAAGCAGACACAGAAGAACGCAAAAATGAACACAGCAAGAACAAGCAGAAAGGGGGGGGATATATAATAAAAATAAATAAATAAATAAAAGAAATCATTGCATTTAATGCTCAATATTTGAGACTGCCTAGCGCAGCCAACAGCTATCCTTTATTGTTTTATAATCTTACTTCTTGGATATTGATGAATCTCTAGAGTTCCAAAACACTCTATTTGAGTGTTCTAACAAGTCACTCCAAAAATACATTTGGTAGACTAATTAAACTTAGGCTGGCATTCAGGACGTTCGCCTGCACGTCAGTTTGCACTAATACTCTTAAGCTCACGGGCCGACTCGACTGCACACAGCCCATTGCTGAGCCTGAGACGGTGCTGGGCCGGCTCCCCAGCAACTTGGCATTAATTAGCACTCTGGCCCGATACCCTCCGAGCAGAAGAAGACAAAACTGGCACAGACAAAAGTTGTTTTAAATGTTTTCCTAATAAAACGACAAGGAAGCAACAAATGTCTAACACTAAATGGTCATGAAAACAGACCACCCAGGCCCTACTCTTCCACCTTCATGTTCCAAGAGTGCCTCATGGACCCCGTTGCGAGGCGTGGACTCTCCTCCGCTGGACCCGGGACGCATTGCACGCCCCGGACCAAACCTCGCACGCCTGCCCCCGCCTGCCATCGGCAGTGTCATAGGCTCTTTGGGCGTGACAGATCCCCTTCGTTCCTTTCCCCTCCTTCCTCTGAACGTAATATTGAGTCTTTTCTCCCCCCAGTTTTATTTCCCAAATTCAACCAAAACCTTTTGATGGTGCCCCATTCTATTTGCCTTTCCGCAAGGCTCTGCCCCGGCGACCCCGGCACTTTGTCCCCTCCCAATCCCTAGGGGCTCTCCGCCTTCTTCACTTCCATTATCAATCCGTCGGCCATTCGCCTTCTGGGGAAAGGGTCCTTCATGGGTCCTTCGGAAATAAACGTATGATTCTAAAAGTCGCAGGAGCAGAATTGAAGAGAGTCAGTCAAAACGAAAATATATGTTTAAGCACTTTAGAGCGCATGGAGCTGCGCCCTCAGAGATTAGCCATGGCCCCCAGATTACTTTCCAGAGGCACGGGACGGCGAGGAGACTCACTCAGGCCACCCCGGCTGGTCGGAGGCCTTGCCAGCGCAGTGCCCGGCCCCTCACCGCGCCCCACAGCCTCCACCTGCTGCTAGCCTTCCCAGGTGGGCACCGCGTGGCCTCGGCGTGCGAGCGTGGCGCTTTCTGTGTGCGTCATCACGAAGGACATTGTCTCATGACGCAAAAGGAAGCCACAAAAGACAACTGTTTCTGAAATTTGACAAGTTTTATACAAAAAACCTTTAACCAGGGGAACTGGGAAATAGAGGTACAGTTCACCCCAGCCCAGTGCTTATCGTGGGCTCCCAGACAAGCACGTCAAGGATAAGGCTGCCCAAGACAGCAACAACCACAATCGCAATAACAACACCCTTGGCCTTTGGGCGTGCTTTAAAATGCTACTTTTGGCAGAAATTTCCATCCAAGTATCTGGGTATCTCATGAAATCGTCACCATCAGTATGGATGGTATTATTTTTTCTCATCTGACAGATAAAGCAGTGGAGTTCAAATTGCTTCAGTAACTTGCCCAGGATGTGCAGCTGGTACCCAGGTGGTCACACGCAAACCCCGCTCTGCTCTCTCTAGCACAGCCCTGCACGGACACCTCAATGCGATTCCAGCGCTGGAAGCATCATTTCTGTGGCAGTCATTCACTCATTCACCCAGCAAACATTTACCAGGGCCTCCCCGTCCCAGCTGTCTGAGAACGCACAGAGAGAGAGCCTGGTCCTGTCCCCAGGAGGTGGCTTCTGGCCTTAGACTGCTTTGGAGAATTCAGAACCCGACGTTGTCATGCCTCTTTGCCAATGTGTAACTGACCAGTCCTTTCCCATTCTTTATTGTTCTTCACACCCTATCTTAAGGGACAAGAAAAGCTTCTTGCTAAATGGATATACCGAACACAGCGGACGGAGAAAAGTCTTTGAAAGAGGAAAGCGTTCATCATTTACCCCGAAGAAAGTCTGTTAGTGGATTAAAGCACATTCCCTGGGCCTTTAAAGATATCTATTAGTAATTTACAGAAATGATGAGAGTGAAAAGGGCTGTTGTTTTCCGAATCCAGAGCTCAGCCTGTGGCCTTCTGCAAAACGAAGCTCAGAACCAGCCTCTCTGGGAATTCACACCCGACTCCGGTTCATAATTCACGTAATGGCACGTACGTGGGCACTGATTAGCTACCTTATCACCTCTGTAATAAGGGCGGCATAACCCCTAGTTTATCATTCATTTATCTCAAGTCATTTTGAGTAATATCACAAGGTTGTCATGTAATCTTTATGCCATACAGCAGTCCGGAGCCTGCACACGGGCCCGGCGGTGTCAGCGCACTGCCAGGGTTCAAGCCACTTAATTTACTCACTTCTTACACATTTGTACAATCGGAGTCAACAGTGTGCAGTCGGAGCCGGATCCTGGAGGAGACACTCACACAAGCTGCTGCTCAGTCGGGAAGACTCAACAACAGAAGCAACGTCCCTGCTTGTCAGGCCAGCGCTTGCGTTGGAAACACGCTGCTCCGTGTTGGGCGCCGGGCGCCGGCTTCCTTGGGCTCCAGGGCCTGGCTCGACCCGAGGGCCTGTCCACAGCCACTTGGCTGCTGTCCAGCACTCTGTGAGGACAACTGTCTGCAGGCCCAGGGTGGGTGGTGGCAGGGACGGCACGGGCCCTGGAGAAGAGGCAGCGGCGGCTCCTGGAGGCCCAGCACCAGCCTGGAGGG
>PVKH010027012.1:0-13086 GCA_004027955.1 Chaetophractus vellerosus
AAACTTATAAAATTGTGTGGGGCTGAGTGTAAACTATAATGTAACCTGTATTCCACAGTTAGTAGCAATGTTACAATGTGTTTTCATCAATTGTAACAAATGTGCCACACTAATGAAAGATGTTGTTGATGTGGGAAAGCGTGGGAGGGGCAGGGAGGAGTATATGGAAATCCCCTATATTTTTGATGTACCATTTATGTAATCTACTCTTTAAAGATAAAAAAAGTTAGAAAAATTTTTTTAAAAAAGAAAAGTTCAGAATTGCTTTTAAAAAGTCTTCCCACTCAACCTTTTAACTCTGGATGAGCATTCTTTTAGTTTTCAAAGAATGCGTATCTAGGAGGGTCCACATCTACCCATGGGTTACTACTACAGAGGCATTCTGCTACAGAGTTCCAGAACGCAAGTAGGTTTATTCAGGTGTTATGTCCCCCAATACACATATATACTTGGGGTCAAACTTGGAATAAAAATTTCTCTTGTATTTACCCAATTTGTTGCTTTAAATGTGATGCTTGTCTGTGATGAACTGGTGGGCTGTGGATGCTGGAACAGGGAGACAACTCTAAATATTAAACATATGTGTCCATTTCTTCTTGATATAAATATCCATTGCTCAAAGTGTATATGATAACAAAGTATTTCTTAAATTTGTTCTCTAAAATCACATAGGTTAATTATAGAGAAATAATTTTTATTATTTAAAATAACTATAGACTTGTACTCAAAATGCTTTGTAGTTTACAATATTGCTCTGTGTCTCAATTTCTATAATTGTTGTAAAACTGCCACATTGCAAAGGTGCATTAAGTGAAGAAAAATAATTGTTTTGATAGTCTTGAATTAAAATTAACAGACGCACACAAATTAACACACAAATAAACTAAAAAAATAAATAAATAAAAATGAAAAACAAGGAGACCCTAGTAAACAGCTTAGCTATGTGTAGAAAAATTTCTAGATTTGATTGAAGGAAGGTTGTGACTAAAACACATGTAAATACACAGCTGTTGAATAATCATCTAAAGTCAAGAATCTTTACTTGTAATGGAAAGATGGTGATAAAAGCAAAACAATGGGGGAAAATGATAAACTATAAATTCTAGATTAAAAGAATTATTCAATATATTAAGAATAGTTAATAAAAATAAAGCTGAAAAAAGGCATTTAGTGTCACATTTTGCCAATCAATTTGTTTCATGTCGATTATTTATATTCTCACACCTATCTATATAAAGCTAGTTTCACCAGGCCATCGGATTTTTAGATAATGATGTTAGACATTATTGTATAACTGAATCTAATGAAAATTATATTTAAGTATTCAAGGTGATTTAAAAATCGATATATTCAAAATAATCTATTCAAAAGACTATATATGGCTGACTGGTTAAAGCTATTCAAAGGTAATATTTTAGTTATAAAAAACCAGCAAGGGGTAGGACGAGTTATTAAATCTCACACTCAGTTGGCTTAAAATCATAGCCCCTGTGGAAGAATATGAAATGGTGAAAAGCAAACCAACCTCCTCAGTATTTTTCTTAACATATTGCCTGCACCTGTATATAATTGCAATTTCCCAAAGCATTACTAAATAGGTCAAAGATTATAGAGTCACTTGACATTGAATAGGCCGTTAAACCCAGAATACTGGTGTCTCATTTTAACCATACACTGAATCTGTGTCTAAAATTAGCAATGCAAAGAATGTTATCTGGCCCGTCATGGTCATGTCTTGCCTGGGTACCCAGAGGCATGAAATAAAGCTTGATCATGGGACCATTCATGGAGGCTGTGCAATAAAACAGGAAGCAGGGCCAAGGAGACATATCAAAGTGCTGGATTTTTTCCTTAGGTCTGCAGAAGTTTTGTGAAATTCATCCTAAGGGAGAGGATACAGGAAATTGGGTAATATTTTGCAAAGACCATTACACCCTTGTGTCTCTCGGTAACCTAACACGTATAAGACCAAAAATTCCAAGAAGTCAGATAATGTGAACTTAATATATTGGCTCTTTAAGAGAAATAGGTAAACATACTTAAACTATTATTCATAATTATTTACACTTAAAATATAAATATTTGAAAATCAACTGCATGATAAAAATAATGAAAGACAAAGTGAAGATAAAGAAAAAGAGACACAATGACAAAATATGACAAAGGGGAGAAAATATGCTAATTTTATTTGCATTGCTTGGGGAAGATGACAGCTATGTATAAAATTGTAAGTCATTAATATTTTGGCATAAAGTCAAAATATAAACAAGAGATTAATAAGCATGTGCTAAAGTAGATGCTATACGCCATTATTGTTAATGAATGTATCAAATGTCTACCAACATTGTTTCTGAAAAACTCTAAGTGGCAAATATCTGGAAAAAACTACATATTTACTTCTTTATGGGTAACTAAACAGCAAATGCAACCTTTACCTGAAACTCTTTGTAAAACTGATGTCATGCTTTGTATACATTCTCAACTGCAGTTTGATAAGTATTTGCCCTGTACTTTCCAGTGATACCTTCTCTTGATTATCCATTTTCTCTACTTTGTTCACAATTTGAAGAAATAGTCTGTGGAAATACAATCAGACTTAATTTGATTAAAAGATGCTGATTTTTTTCTGGGTTAAATACCATAAAGTAGCAGAAGAAAACCAGGGTCCTCTACAAAGGACTGGAAACATTTCCACCGGTGACAAAATCCTTGCATTCTTATGCACATTGACCTCAATTACTTAACTGCATTTAGACTCCTACGTGTTTGCTCTGAAGCTGTGGAGATATAGGATGGAGGTATGAGGAGTGAGTGGATTTTTAACTCTTGAGGGGCATTTCCAAAAGGCTGGCTTAAGAAGAAGCATGTGAACACACAATGAAAATATAAAATATATAAACACATAGGCATACATATATGAATGTATATATTATTATTCAGATTATGCATAATCTGAATAATAATAATATAACCCATACCTGAAAAGAAAATGATTATAGTTGAATTTTCAGTTTATAAATTCCAGATAAACATAAGGATTTCATTATATGCTATATTATTTTTCAAATCCACATGGCTTTTAAAGATGGGTTTAAACCATTTTATACTCTGCTATTTAAAGTTAAATCATAATGAACACAAATTACTTTTCCGAAAATTTCCCTATCATCTTTTTTTGCATGCAAACAGTAACATCACTGACCATACATGTCCTTTTGCATGCCAATTTTAGGAAGATTTCCAGAGCACAATGAGTCAATCGATCCTATCAAAAATTTAGGATTATGACATCATGTAATGGTAACATTAAATTCTCCAGTTTGTTGAAGAGGATACATAATAGACTAGTTCAACATCTGAATTAAATTATACACATCAAAATTACTAGGTTTGGAAATATTTGGGGCTCATGTAGTTTTGCTCTGCATCGCACATGTCTCCTCTGTCCTCAGTCTAGCATGCTGACATTCAATCTGATAGCATAACCAATCAATCTCTCTGCTTTGGCTATTGCCTGGGTACAAGCCTATTTTGTGTCGCAGATGGCACAGAAGGTGAAGTCCCTAGTCATTCCCAGACATATGCAAACTCTTTAATTCTCCTTTACCCTGTATGACTGTACATTCCCATGTTGAAGAAGATTTTGAAAAAAAAATGCTATCACAAACATATTGCAAGGACACACAATTTTGTCATTTGCATTCTCACACACAAGGGCATTTTGCAAGAGTTCAAGAAATGATAAATAGAATTACTAAACAGTTATCCTCATCTTCCAGAAGGTTCCTTTCTCTAAATACTGCAGGATGATACCACCAAAATTCCATGGTAACATGTCTTATTCCAGTGTATATGACCTATATCCTGTTCATTTCCCTTTGCCTGTTTCTTTCTCCTCCAACTCCCCTCCTCCCAAATTTTTATTCCTGACCTCCTCACTTCATTGTACCTGCTGAAATCAAAAGAAAGGGAAAGAAAATTAAATACACTCATAATTGATTTTTATAGAAATGTTTCTATTCTGTTAACATGAGGTAGAATTTCCAGAGTAACAACTTTTACATTTCTGGGCAGTTATACTTTTGCCTCTTTTGTACATAGTAATGTCTTATACATATTTTCTCATTTAAATTGAATTCATATGGATATAAATGAGAGCATCTTGGTCAATCAAAATGAAATAAAAGAAGAATACCCAACTCTCTCCTTTTTTGGTGCATGTAAGATGATATAACAACCTTAAATAGCAATTTTCTTAATGATTCAGCTAAATTCAATTAAATTCAATTAAATTAATTGAATTTAGTTTTAAGATTTCTATGCACTTTGCATGGAAAGCAAAAATCCCATCTTTTTCCATTTTCAAACTTTGCACCTGATCATCATAGGTAAAAGAAAACAAAACATCACCACATTTCCTTTTGCCTAGTGAAAGGTTTAAAAGTCCTGAAAGTACATTCCCCTGATACTTATAATTTACTATTATTACTCCACTTCTGAAACTAAGGAAATCCTTTTGAATGACCTCAGTTTTTATTCTGTTTTGAATGACCTGCTTTGACGGGGTACCATAACTCCTGATGTTAAGTTTAAAGACAACACTTCCAACTTTAAAGCATAAGACAGTTATATGATGAAATAAAAACATTGCAACCAGACATTTAGCATTCTTACTTCAAAATATTTCAAACTTATGATTTCTTTTGATGTGGTGTGTATGTGTGTTACTGTGTTTGTGTTTTCCTAATTGCAAACTTGAGTACAGAGTTTGCCCAGTTGCAATCTTGGATAACAATCTGGAAATGTTTGAAATCAAGAAGGCCAGATGCAGGAACACTGTTGAACAATCAATCTTTCCTTACATTCAAAATCTCTGTTATTGGACCAGCTTCCTTTAGTATTCTACAGCTGCCCAGTAAAATGACCTTCGCTCTTCTATTCCAATATATAACTATCATTAACATGGAGTATTTTATTTCTCCTCACCTGTTATTGTTCTTTTATATCTCACTTTTCCCCCAATTTCTAGTCATTTTAGATAGCACCTGAAGTGTGTAGAACCCAAACAAAAAGAATATGTGCTTTTCTTCACATTTGTATAAGTAAAGCGATTTTATTACAACAAAAGGAAATGTTTTCTTAATTTTTTTTCACTCTTTTGGAAATGATATTAAATTTTCACAAGGACATTTGATGCTGTCGTAATGAAATATCAAACAACATGCGTCTTTCTTTGAAATGCCAATTGGGATTCTCAGACTCTCAGCATGTTTTACTCCATAAGTAAGTGTTCAGGAGAAAGGAGCAGTTGGAAATATCTATGTATAATATAAGTCCACATAAAATCATTTTTCTAGATAATCAAAAATTCCCCTAAAATATTTAAGTGCTTCAAATGGTAAAACAGCAAGGAAACATTAAAATGTTCTTTCTTAAATTAAAATAATTTTAAAAATCATACTATGTGGGGACAGTATCCCTTGTCTTAACTTAAAGACTACATCCTTAAACAGATAAACTATTTTTTCCTGTTATGCTCTGCTATTTAATGAAAACCATAATGACAAGTCTTAAACTAGTAAAATAGTATACCACTAGCCACTTGTGTTTGTGTGTGTGTATGTGTGTGTGTGTGTGTGTGTGTGAGAGAGAGAGAGAGAGAGAGAGAGAGAGAGAGAGAGAGAGAGAGAGAGAGAGAGAGAGAGAGAGAGAGAGAGAGAGAGAATAGATGTTTCAAAAGTTTTTACCAGTGGAGGTTAATCAAACCAAAGGTTAACCAAACTTTGTAAGCCTCTTAACTGTCCTTTGGAGGCGTGTTTACCACTTTCACTGTCTTACTTTTGACATTCCGGCATAGTTGTAGCTCCTCCCACCCAGGGAGATATAAGCTTGAATTTGATCTGGGTGTTATGCTGGTAATATGGATAATGCTCAACAGCTGAGCTGCCTCGTTTATCTTTTATCTTTTCCTCAATTCCCCTGGTTAACATAATTTTATAGAGGACAGAAATAACATGCAAGGAGTAACTATTGTGACTGTAGGGAGAAAGTTTCCAGAACCACAAGCTATAGTAAATTTACTATTACATACCTCATCTTGGACTTTTGTAACACGTTAGCCAAATAAGATAGTTTGGTACAGTGAAAATGCTTCCTATTACCAAAGTACATTGCAATAAGCAGGTTGTCTTTTCCACAGAGGTTGAGATTCATTCTCCCACCATTGTCCATCGATGGGGAGAGAGACAGTTTGAATAGCTAAATGACCCCACTGGGGACTCATGTTAACTCATATTAACAAGAGGACCAAAATTCTAATGAAATCCTCAACCATGCAATTTTCTCCTGTATTCCTCATTACTACTTCAAACTATCTCTCTCATTCATATTTGTGGTCTAGACAGGATACAGATGGTGCAAACCTGACCCTTAATACAACATTAGATCTGTTCATCACAATAGGATTGTCTTGCCCCCCAACCCAGTCTTTTCTCATTAACTTATTTCTGGACTCAACCTACTCATTAAGTCTTGAAGCTTTTCCATGTTGTCCTTTAGACATCAGACTCTACCATGAGTCCACTTGCTTATGCATATCCTTAGGCTTTCCAGCGCCTATCCTTAACTTAAACCTCCCTCTACCCAAAGAACATCTAATCTTATCACCTTCTTAAAGAAAGAATGCTTGAGTTTTTTATAATACTTGGTTCTTGAGCCTAGGGAGGTAGGCTCCACATTCTTTTTGTCCCATGCTTATACTTTTAGAACATATCCTTTCCACCTTTATTCAAAGATACTTTCCCTTTCTGAGGCATCTCTTATCCAATTATATTACTTTTCACCCATGCTATTAGCTGATTCTCTCCTATTCACTCCCCATGTAAACAAAAGCCATTGAACTATCCTTTTTTTCCCTCATGCCATCCATCTTTTGCCATTATGCTAAGGAATTTCAATATCCATGTGTAAAAGTCATCTATAATCCTGACCTAAAAGTTCCAAAAAATGTGATCCTAAAACTACATTTGAACATTGTTATCAGCCTTAACTGAGGGAGGTAGAAGATGACAATGTATTTGGCATTGATTATATTGCGAATGTCCCCATATACTATGCTTAGATGCCAAAGAAGTTCGAAAATAGAACTTTCCTAGTCACCCAGATATGGAGGGGTATTTAGCCCCAACTTAACTGAGCTTTGTCGTTAGATTGTAATTCTGAAATTCAGGTTAAGGAATAACAATGTGTTCTTTTACAATCTGAGTAAAAAAAAAATAAGAACCCAGAATTGACAATTTTTAATCTCTCCAATACAATTTTACAGGGCAGAGAATTATTTTGCCTTCCATCCAAACATATGATATATGTCATCAGATTTCTTGGTTTCATACTTGCTGTCTTTTGCAGTGAGCTATCACATGAATATGTATAATTATTGAGAGTTTAGTCAATTTCAACCCAAAACAATCTATATGAAAGTTTATGATACTATGTCGAAAAGGGACCACAATTCACACACATTCATGGAACAATCATATAGTGACAACTTACAATTTGCCTTAATCCTTAAACTGAAATTCAGAATTACAATACAAGGAAAGAGTTCAGATAAGCTGGGGCTAAATACCCCTCTATATCCATGTGACTAAAGTGATTGTGACTCCAGTATTCCTTGATGAATAAGATGCTTGAACAAATGAATCAATAGCTAGCAGTATACTTTAAAAAACACCATCCCTTTGAAATTTACATAGCTCTGTCATTTTCATTGCTATATATTTATTATTTAGAACCAATACGATAGCAAGCATGTGAACCTAAGTGAGAAAAAAATAGAGAATCAGCCAGTTTGGTAGAATCCTCTCTTTACCACTCTCCAAAAACAATAGTAAAAAGAACAAAATACCTGAATCCTGAAGACTATGGATTTTGTGGATTTAGATAAGATGAACTAAAACTGCATAGGTCTGAACCAAAAGTTTTGCTTTTAAAACAAAAATGGTTGAGGTAACATGTAAAAATAAGTAGAGATAAAAAATGGAAAATGTAATTGATGGGGAAAAAATCTACGTATAAGAAATCCATATGGAAAATATAGTAGCAATGACTGAACATCAAATCTAGTGTTTGACAATCAAAGCAGGGAATGCAATAACTCATATTTTAAAACTCATTTTATGAAGGTCCATTCTATACATCTGTGTCAAAAATTTCATATGAGAGGCATTGCATAAGGCACATACAGGCTAATATAGAAAGATTTATTTATTACCTCATTGAAAGTTAAAATGAAACTCAATCAAGCATCAATGATCAGTTTTCTTAGAGAGTAGAATATATGGAAATCAACCATCTTTTAGATAACTTCATATTTGTAGCAGCATAATTGAGCCAATTACCAGATTATATACAATGTATAAGACTTAAATGATAAAAGATAACATCTTATATACAGACTGTGCAATAGAATTCAGCTTTAAGAGGCCATTTAATTTCCAGAAGAAAAGGGACACTCACTCTATGGGACAATGTGATGTCTATCAAGTGATGAACCAAACTTTATATATAGCTTGGCCAATCCTAGTTAGGCTTTGTGGAGGATCAGGAAGCAGAAGTCATACAGTCCCAACTGAAATGGATTTAACTTATTCTCAAGAAATTTAAGGAGAGTAGTTTGGTTCTAGGCCAAATTTCCACTTGAAATTTAAGTTATACTAAAATGGGGGGATAGGTGTCAGATCAGTTGAAAGAAACCCTAAATACTAATGGGAGCTCAGAAACTAATAATGCTAAGTGTCTATGGAATCACTGACTTTGAATCAGTACCAGATTTCCCTTAGTCTTTTTGCTGGCCATCACTCCATATCTTTGATAACTACTACAGCAGGTCTTCAAAAAAAAATAATAACACTACACATTCTTTTTGATTCATTTATGCTCATGAAAGACAGCTTTTAAAGTCATGTATTTACAGCAAGGGAATTTAAAATGTTATGTATGAAGTTTATCACAGTCATTGAAAGCAATTTTAACTTTTAAGACTCAAAAATTTAAAAATATAATTCTCAATTCTGCTTTTTCTTTAACAAGTTAGTTTTTGTTTTATTTATAAAAGATGTGGTTGGCATTCAGATGAAAATCTTGAGTTTACTTCTTTTTCCTCTGATAAACTAAGCAGATAGCCTAATTACACATTTTTTAGGAACTGCATAAAGTATAAACATTCAAAATAAACTGTTGGAAATATTCACTTGAAACCAATTTCCTTTTAAGCAGTCTAGTTTAGCCCAGTGCTCTTCAATGGGTCATTTGTTATGTCAACCCACTATAGAGTACATCAAAAGAGCTTGTCACTAATTGATTACATTTCTCTACCACCATGGTTCACAGAGCTATAGGGACAATTACATAATTGTTTGACTTTTGCAAAGCTGTGAGTTTAAGTAAACACAATTCTTTGTTTTTTTGTGATCTCTAATGGGCATATGCACAGTAAGTATCATGGTATGTAACTAGATCTTGCTGCATTGTCCATCTGACTTGTGACTCAGAAAAATCCTTCTTTTGTGGCAACTGGAGTTCTGGGGAACAGCTGCTGATCTCACCCTGAAATTAAAAACATTTGAGTTGTTTTGATTTATGTTAGCTCCCATGGGAAGAGAGAAATGAAAAATGGATGCTTCATGTAAACAAAATACCATTTCCCAAAGCTGTATAAAGAAATTTTTCTAAATATTCTGACATATTTCTTTTATTGAAATAGAATGAGACCCTGTTACTATATTGTTAGAAGGGAAGATGACTAACAATATTCTAACAAACCAACTGCTGAAATTCTTTAATCAACAGTGTTATGAAGGTGCAACTTCATCATCTCACCTCTGAAATCCAAATCTGTGTAAAATTGTATCATGCTGTAAAGGGATGCAACTAGCAAAGAAGATTATTAAACCAATACACTCTCAGAAAGACTAAGAAAATCAGCATTTGTCCCTGGAGGAATTATTGAAAGAGAAAGTCCAATGTCTTAGACATCAGCGTTTTCACTGTATGTGAAATAATTTGACCAGGGATCAGTGAAATAGAGAAATATTGTTCTCATACTGATATTTGTTTAACATAAACTCATTATTATAAACATCTGTGAAATGAACTTTTTAAAAACATCCATTTACTTTATATAACTTTTTTTGGTGGGGGAGGGGTAGGTTCATTTATGATTAGAATTCTCTTTAGGAGCTTGTGAAGACAAATCATCAAGAGCAACTTATAACCATACCAGCTGGTGTGATCGATTGGCAACACACAAACAAAAAGCCTTTGGGTTTAAAGGTACATAGCCCACCTCCCCCACTTAGCTCACTTTATTCTTCTTATATGATGAGATTTTTTTTTTAATGGTTCCCGAACCTGGTGAGATTGTGAAGGATCAAGCATTTAACAGATGATAGCATGCCTCCCCTCAGGAAGCAGGGTTTAAGAGTCAGATTTTTTCAGTAGTCCATGCTGTCAATTTCTCTACTTTATGGTCCCTTTGAACAGACTGGGCCATTCTTTTTAGCAAGTAGTATTGAAATACTTCTTTAGTTGGGAGTAGAATTTCTTTGTTTTATTTTGAGGTATTTCTGAAATAGACTGCCAGACTGATCCTTAAACTTTTTCTAAACAGATTTTTTTTTTGGGAGGGGGCGGGGTATGGGGAGGTTTCTCTTAATGGGCTAAAGATATGTAAATAAAGATCTTTAAATAGTTTAAAATTAATGGAGATTCTAAGTGCAACTTCTTCATTAATGTACATATTCAATTATTTTAAAAATATAACTAGCAACACAATTTGGAGTTTCATTATGCTACTGAGGGAATTCCATAATTGAAAACTCTATGAAGGACTTTATTAGAAAATATCTATTTTTGACACATTTGAAGAAGGAATTACAAGTTAAAGCCTGGTATTGACAAGACATCTGAATACTACAAAGATTTCAAACGTATTTAATACGATAAAAATCTGGTGATCGCACAGGATATGAAAGAGTTCATTGTATCGAGAATATTTCTACAGCTAAATCAAATAGCTATAATAAATACATAGTTACAAAGAAACTGGATACTTTCTTCTGGCACAATTGAAACTTCCATACTCATGCATTAACAACACAGTATATCATTTGATGTAATATAGCTGTATTTTTTCATCACCAAATGTATACCATCAGGAACATTCAAGTTTAAATCACATCAGCAGAAAACAGTCTTCATGTTGTCAATAATTTCTTTACATAAAATGATATTTAGAGAATAGAGCATGAGCTTTAGAATTAGAGAGACCTGACTGCTAAACTGACTAAAGTTTGATATTAGGGAAATTACTTAATTCTCTGGGCCCTAAATTGCTCATCAGCAAAGAGGAGTAATATGTGATTTATTGGGAATTATGAAGATATGTAAACCACTTGGCTCAGTCAAGGGGGTGACTAGCACTATCATTTCTTATAGAAGTATGTCACACATGCTGTAATATATGCTGTTCCAAAGGTGTAAATAAATTATCAAAATTAATACTGTTTCCATTGTTTGCTTGAGATGAGTTGGCAAAAAAAGGATTTACTATTATAAAGTGTTTGCCAATGAATGCATTAATTTTGGAGGAAAATAATTACTTTTTAATTAGAACATTTTATCAGAAAATAAGACAGAAATTTTGCACATATTACATGAATTCTTATCAATTTGATAGAATCCGTTCCAAAACTTAAGGAGAGTTTGGAATTGAAAATAAAGGTATGACGGGCACTTAACCAAAGGTTGAAAATGGAAAATTATGTTTAATACCAACTCAGAAAAACATGCAAAACCATTTAGAATCAAAAGCTCCATTTAATTCTCATTAAGATATTTAAACGTTCAGAATATGAATTAGATAAGAAAGGAAATACAAAGTATTATATACAAGAATTAAAGGAAGATTTACTTTAAAAATGAGATGTCTTAGTCAGTTTAGCAGTCAGGTATATTGAAAGGTGATTGACCATGCAAATGTTCAATTTATAAACTGTTTATGGTATGGACACTTATTTTCTACCAGAAAATTTATGTTTATACTTTTATTCAAGTAAACCCTTTAGGCCAATCATTTAAAATAATTTTAAAGTCAAGGCCTCAAGGTAAACACCTATTTGCAGTTTTTCACCCTCTATAGGCCTCATACTGTGAACTGAGTTTTGTCATGGGCACCCTTCATTAGCTCACATAAAACAATTATATACATTCCAATCGGTGGAAACAATCTAATGTATGTTCCAAAACAACAATAGAAACAAATTCGACAAAGGAATCTGCCCTTTTACCTTCAAAAGTTGAGAACTGTTCTTTTATTCAAATTAAATAAAGGCGTGCCTAAGGAAAACAAGCAATGGTTCTTATCTGTCTATGGAGCTGGCCCTGGAAACACACTTCCAGGAACAAAAAGATTTTGAACATCATAAAAGTAAGATGATAGACTCCTAATTCACAGGCATGATATTTTAGAACAGGCACATGAAATGCTATCTTTTTTGACTGTACGAATTCTACTCACTCACCCACCAGCTACAATGTTGTCTTTGTATAAACTACATTCCACAAGACTCCAATCAGGAGATAAGTAAAATGGTTAATGAGAACAGTTACACCACACTAGGTTTATTTTTGGCCAAAGTAAAAATGAAGGGGCCAGACAAAATTCCAGGAATTGATTGTTAGTACAGGAACTATACACGCCATACACATGTCTGAGTAATCTAATCAAGCTCTTCTGTCCTCTGCTTACACAACTCTGCTTCCTTATGAGCATTTCCAAATTCACAGTGCTTGCCACCTGATATGGTCATTAATATAAATAAGGTGATGAGAGTTGAGAATGGTATTCTCTCCAATTTATACCCTGCTTTAGATCACAACTTTGAAAGAGGTCAAGATACTCTAAAATACTAGACTATAACAATTATTTCTGTTATTTGGTTGCTCTTTAGAGATATATACGTAATGTGTGCTCTAAAAAATTATGTTACTAAAGTGAAATATCTCCTTAATTCTCTTATTTTGGCA
>PVKH010027013.1:0-13091 GCA_004027955.1 Chaetophractus vellerosus
TGCAAAGCAAAGATGGAGAGATGCAGCTGAGTGAAGATGAGTGTTCTTGTGTGTACTGCTCTACCCACTGCAAAGAGCTGTTAATTTCCCCTCTTAAAGGGATACATTTGTTAGAGCTTTTTAAAATTTCCTATTGCCTTGCATTGGATTTGGCTGGGGTCTGTTAGCCATATGACCAGAGCAAAGTTCAGGATTCTTGGGTTTGCAGGATGGAGGTGGAGACTTGTGACTGGGAGCTTTGTCCACTGTTCATCTAACTTACAGTGGAATAATTCAGTAGCTGCTTGGCCTTCCCTTCTCACCTTCCTGCTACTCTTGCTCCCAACCCTCCATTCCATCTTTCCTACTCTTTTCCCTCTGGGTATATATTCAGTTAGTGTATTTAAATTTTTTTTTATTATATCAACAATGTGCATAAATTAGAGAAATTTTGGAAAATATAGACTATATAGAGAAGGAAATGAAAATCCCTGCCATACCCAGATGAAAATACTGTTAATATTATGTTGTATACATTTTAAAACCTTTTTCTAAGAATAGGTATATATTTACATGATTTTGTTATAAAAATGATTTAACTTCAGCTTAGATGTAAATTCAGCAAATGCCTATTTATAGGGTATTGCAAAGTTCTGTGTTTCAGCCCTCATGAGGTATTAATTGACTTTTTGAAAATATTCTCAACCTCTTAGAAATACAATCTTTTTCGCTTTATAGGCTTACCCTCTGTATACTATGCTTCTAACTTTTATTTTGGGTTTATTCTGATCCGGAGAAGAAGGGAGCTCAGAAAGAAAGTTGCGAAGGGAAGGTGGTCGTAAAGGGGGCAAAGCTGGCAGTGAGCATGGTCTCAGTGCAGGGAGATAAAATGTGGTTAATGGGGATCCCGATACGTTGATTATGTGGAGTGTGTGCGCGTGCGCGCGCACATGCGCGTGTTAAATGGGGAGAGGGCATATCCAAAGAGTGGAAGATATCTTTCATGATCCAAAGGAGTGGAGTGTTTTGGACCTCTTGTGTCTGCGATCCCATTCTGGGCACTTCTGGGACCAACTCACCGTTTATTCTTCTCCCTGTCCTCTGCCCCAGGAAAGATCATAACCTCCACCTAGAAAAACATTGATATGGAAGAGAAGCTACATTTTAAAAGTCATCCAAGGAAATGTTTCTCTGAAATGAGGGGCTTCTGTATTATTTCATGTTTTTTTTCCCTGTTGAAAGTGAACAAGTACTTTTATTGTAGCTTTATTTTGAACTTTTCATTTTTAAAACAAAGCCATAAGGCTAAGATGGTCACTGTATTTAGAATAAAGATAGCTCTCCCCTCCCTTGTTGTAAAAGTAATATGGGCTCATTATTTAAAAATTCAGACTGTACCAAAATGTTATAAAGAAGAAAGTAAAAGTCATCTGTTATCTAACCATCCAAGGATAACTTAAAAAAAAAACACATTTGGGGGCTATTTGTATCTGTAGAGAATAATTCATTGTGAAAATATATTTACCAAGCTAATATGGAAGGTACTGTAGGTACCTCTGGGACGATTAGAGGGAAAGGGCAAAAGTCCAACATAAGTGAATTTAGCAGACAATGAGAAGAGGTAAATTGGAGATATTGTGTTTAGACAACTCTTACCGGAGTTATTGCTGCAAAGGGAGCAATGAAATGGGATTTTATTTGGGTGGGAAGAGGTTCAGAAGATTTTTATAATGTTTTTATTTATTTTTAAATAAGAGAGATGCCTTCATGTTTGTTTTCTGATGGGAATGATCCAGGGGAGGGAAAAATTGACGATGGGAAGGATTAGAGTTGCTGGGGCAATGACCTTGAGGGAGGGCTTTAGTTATGAACTGGATAATTCATCTAGTAACTAGTGATTTATAAAAACTCTTTGTGTATAAGGATATTCACTCTTTGCTCATCATATATACTGTACATATTTTCTCTGGTTTGTCTTTTTTAACTATTATGGGTTATTTTTTCCATTCAGAAGTTTTTATTTTTATAGTAAAAATTATCCATTTTTTAAGGTTTTTGCCTTTTGTACCATGCTTAGAAAGACTTTTCCTACCACAAGAGTATTTTTTCCTGCCATAGTTTGGATTTACTTTTTATATATTTACTACTTAATTCATCCTGAATTTATTTGACAGTTGGATTTCAACTTGATTTTTTCCCAATTGCCCAGTCAGTATCCCCAAACCATTTTAGACAGTCCACCCTTTCTTCATTGATTTCAAAATGCTACCTTTATCAAACAAATTCCTTTTTTCCATTTCTAGGCTCCTTATTCTGTTATTTTGATCAACCTGGTTCTTTCTGCTCAAGTAGTAGACTGTTTTCTTTGCCACAATTTTATAATCTGCTTACATATCTAATAGCAAAGTTTTCCAGCATTGTGCTTCTTTTTCAAAATATTGTTGGCTACTCTCTCTTACTTATTCTTCAAGATTAACTTTGGATTCATTTTGTTAAAGAAAAATCTTTTATCAG
Organism: Chaetophractus vellerosus; assembly: GCA_004027955.1. Taxonomy (NCBI): domain Eukaryota; kingdom Metazoa; phylum Chordata; class Mammalia; order Cingulata; family Chlamyphoridae; genus Chaetophractus; species Chaetophractus vellerosus. The sequence goes on from PVKH010027013.1 coordinate 2,494, forward strand.
TACAGATTCATTCATTGTGACAAATGTATCATCCTGATGTAGGATGTTCATAATAGGGGAAACTGAGTATAGGGTACATGGGTCCTCCCCAAACTATCTTCAACATTTTTCTGTAACTTTAAAACTTTTCTCAAGTTAGTTTATTTTTTAAAAAGTCATCATTGAAATTTTGAATGGGATTGTGTCAGGTTTAAACCTTAATTTTGGATAGTTTGCCTTTAAATTTTTTTTGAGTCCTTTCTTCAAGAACATAGCATTGCTCAACATTTTTTCAAGTCTTCTTTTGTGTCATATGTCCCTATTTCAGGTTTCCTCCTTTTCAAGATTTCTAACTCTAATGCATCTGGCCTCAGAATCCCTTTGTGAATGCGTGTGATTCCTTTGAATTCATTATAACGTTTTTCCATCGTCTCATCACCTGCAGTTACTTTGCTGGGTTCCTGACGGGTCAGTTTCGGGGTTTGGATCTGAGAAAGTGCTGAGTATGCACGCGTACTTCACGTGTGCTTGTTTATGGGTGAACAGTGCCTCTGTTTCAACTGAGAAGGGATGAGAGCCCCGTGCTTGATTCTGGGCTTTAAGGGAGGGAATTTCTTTTAATATAATTGAGCATGGTTGAGTAAACTTTCTCAGAGACAGAGTGTGTGGGCCAGATGGGTGGGAGCCTTTGGGAGCCCAGGCTGAAAGATCCTGCTCCCTCTTTCCTGTGTGAGATGCAGGGTTTGTCTATCATGGATTTGGGACAGCCATTCTTGGGTGGAGCCAAGTAAAGCTCTGAGAATATAGGATTGAGTGAGTTAGATTGAAAGTGGGATTCTGATGAATTAGCACCTTGGTGCCAGGGTCCTGGAAGGGGAGATCCAGATGTTTTCTGTATGACCTGATGATGTGGTCTACGAAAACGTGAATTCTGATATCTCTGTGTGTTGTGGTAGGAAGGAAAATCATGCCAAAAAATGTTCTGAGCAGTGGGGAGCAGCAAATATTGTGCTTTTTTGGACTATGTTCTCTCCAAACAGTTGTGGGAAACTAGATTTAAGAGTATCTCTCAGCTACGCTCTGAGTGTGAAATAAGAGGGAAAAGGTCAGTTGGGGGAGGTTTGTGTACCATTTCCAGTGGTGAAGAAAGCTTGATGGTTCACAAGGGCTGATTTATACAAGCTATGTTGTCAGGCTGTTAACCACTCAGCTGTGTCTCCTATTAAATAGTGGCTGAAGACTAGGCTGCATGGGAAGTGAAGACATATGAGCCGTGACTATAAAGAAAATTTCCAAAGAGGAATACAAATAAGGTTTTGATAATAACAGCTTTATTGGAATACTTAAGTGGGCATCCTCCAAAAAGTAATGCTTTGACGGGACCAGTACTCATTTACAGGTATTGTGTTCTGATACATTTGTTGAAAAATGAATCCAATTACCTTTTGAGTACACTGTTAGATTACACATATTAATTAGGCCTTTTTTAAATAGCAGGGGGCAGAGCCCTCCTTGTAATGGGAAATTTAGCAGCTGATCATATTATATCTAAAAAAAAAAATCCATGGCTGGGTTCAGGGGCTCAGATATGTCATTAGTACATCATTTCACTGTCGCTTGGCTCAGCTTTCCTCAGGCAAGTTCTTTTCATATTGTGGCAAAAATAGCTCCTGGAAGTTTTGGGACCTAGAATCTCAGAAGGAGACTGCCTCTCTACTGGTAGTTCTCCAGCAAAAGACCGAAGGAATGCTTTGATTGGCTTGGCTTGGGTCATGTGGCAAGAGAATGCTGTGGTGTGATTGGCTAGGCCTTAGTCGCACACTCACTCCTGGAGCCAGAGAGTGGGATTGGGAAAGGGGGCACTGAAAAGAAAAGAGGGCATCTATTACCAGATGAAGGGGGATTAGATGCAGGGTAGACAAACAAGAGATATTCAGTACAGAATAAAAAAGTGAGGTGAGTCCCCTTCCACTCCAAATACATGGAGCTGGATGCCATAGGGATGTCCCATACCCAGATAGAAATTAAATGAAGGATAGAGTAGGGGGAGTCTACTTTTTAAAGCCCATTAGAAAAGTATTCATTAAAATGTGCAATAATTAGAATTATCATTATAATTAAATTTTCAGCTGCAGGTGGTACAAAATATATCATATCTTTGTTAGTCAAGAATGCATCTTTTTCTTGAGGTCTGAACTGAGATGAAACACTTTGGAGTGGGAGAAAAGTAAATTGTCTGATTCTTTTCTGTAGTATGTTTTTGAGGAGATTTTATACCTGTGCATTATAAGATAATGTGCTTTTTTCCAAATCAATCAAATTTAACTTGGTTGTTTTATTTTTAGGTTTTTCTTAGTAAAAGAAATTATCTTTTCCCCTCTCCCTATCTATACCTAGCAGAAAAGTCCTTTGGTTTTAAACATATCCATCAATCCATTTATTTCCACTGTAAAAGCTGTATTACAGTGTGAAAGCTGTATTACACAAAGAAACGAGAATGGCTAGATGGCATTACTAACAATATCTGTGCAAAATACTACCCTTAGCACATCATATTCAGGCACATAATAAAATAGTACTAGTGTTCAATGTAGACGAAGCTGTGCTAGGTTGCAGCCAGCTCTGAACATGTGCATAAAGATAATCTGGTATCTATTCATTCTCCGAGTAAGATCTTGCAAGTGAATATGAAAATGATCTTTTGAAATGCATTTTTGTTTATTTTTAAAAGCTACTTAGATTACATAAAATGTTACATAAACAAATATATAAGGGATTCCCATGTGTCCCACTCCCCAGACCTTCCACTCTTCCCCATATTAACAGCTTCTTTCATTAGCGCGGTACATACATTGCAATTGATGAACACATTTTGGAGCATTGCTACTAAGCATGGATTATAGTTTACATTGTAGTTTACACTTTCTCCCACTCATTTCCGTAGGTTATGGCAGGATATATAATGGTCTGTATCTGTGATTGCAATGTCATTCGGGTCAATTCCAAGTCCTGAAAATGCCCTCATATTACACCTCTTTTTCCTTCTCCCTGACTCCAGCACCTCCAGTGGCCACTGTCTCCTCATAAATGATATAATTTCTTCCATTGCTAGAATCACAATACGTCTATAGTAGAATACCAGTAAGTCTACTCTAGTCCATATTTTATTCCCCAATCCTGATGATTCTGGGATGGTGATGCCTGTTCCACCTCTAATTGAGAGGGGGCTTCGATCCTGTATGGCTGATGGATGGAACTTTCTTGTTTGCAGTTGTAAACTCTCTCCATTCCTTGTGGTGGTTGTCCATCCTCATCTCCTTGTTAGTTGTCCTGAGTGAGTCCAATGAACTGGAAAGTGGGTGTTGCAACTCTGCTGAGGCTCAGGGCCCAGCTGGCACACAGACAGCCCATAGATTCAAGTCTCTTGGACATACACCTACCAACTCCAACACCAACCATAGTTTCATATAAAAGGGACAGAGGAGGCATGTGTAGAGAAGTCACATCTGAGTTCAACTTTGTCACACTCAGGAGCACAAACTCCAAAGTCGGGTCAGCTGGCAAGGCATCAACCTCCGGAGCTATCTGCCATGACCATAGGACCTGGGTGTCTCCGGAGCCCTCAGGAGCCCCACAATTTGGGGTAGTATCTACTTTGGCGTCTATGAGATCCTGCTGAGATGTGCATAAGCTTTACCTCTGTGATGAGCTCCTGACTCACTTTGAAGCCTCTTAGCCATATAAACTCATTTGTCTTTACCTTTTCCCCCTTTTATTCAAGGTCTTTTTCCAGTTGTATCACCAGCCGGTGCTTGGTAGTAATCCCTTAGTGCCAGGGAGGCTCATACCCAGGAGTCATGTCCCACAGGGGGGAAGGTAATGCGTTTATGTGCTGAGTTTGGCTTAGAGAGAGGCCATATTTGAGCAACATGGAGGCTCTCAGGAGGTAACTCTTAGGCTCTTCAACACTAGGTTAAGTTGCAGATTCAAGAGTGAAAGCCCCATAAGCATAGTCGCCAATATCAAGGGCCCATCAGTGGACTATCTTTCTTCACTAGTCATTGCCCCTGTACTTCGGGGATTGTTGCTGTTCCATTAGAGAATGTGGCAGAGCTCCCCAGGATGGGAATTCAATAATCTTTCGGTTGTTGTATGAATCTCTACCCACTGTGCTCCATGAACATGTGAACATATGTATATATACCTTATGCTCAGGTGAACTTCCTCCCATATACCCTCCATCACTGACACCCCACACCATTGATCCTCCCCTGCAATAGTTGTAACCCTTCTGTGATCCAAAACTTCTTTAAAAATGAAGCTAAGAAATAATTACTAAATTCAATTAATAGGAAAGTGAAATAATAACGATAGATTTAAACATAAGAAATAAAATACATAATAATATAGAAAAATTAAAACTAAAATTAAATTAAAAAAATTGGGGTATTAAAAAAATGAAAGATATTTTAAACAATAAAAACTAAAAAAAATTTTTTTTCTGTTTTGCCTTTTATCACTGTCATATCCATTGTCCTGTGTGTACAATGGCATTTTCTTCCATTTCTTCCCGTGTCTTACTTTTTTTTATATTGTCTTCAAAGAAGTTTTAGATCACAGTAAAGTTACATACATATATACCCAACATTCTCCACCTTTTCCCCCTTCCCTTTTAATAACCTTTTTACATGTGGATGGTACATTTGTTACAACTCATGTGTAAATATTGAAACGTAGCTGCCAACCATGGTCAATGGTTTACATTATGGTTTACATTTTAGACTGTACACTTTTATAATTTTTAAATGAAATTTAACATGGCCTGTATCCATCATTGCAAGATCATACAGAACACTTCTGTTGTCTCCTAATTACCCTCACTTCCATCTATTCTATTCCTTTCCCTCCTGCCCCTCAGGGCCCACCAGGCTTCACTTCTTGAAGGACAAGATTCATAGATACTTGCTACAACTGGAGGGCTTTACAAACTAGTCTGTCCTCCCCTATTAGGAACTGCCCATGCTCTTGAGAGACAACCTCCCCTCTATTTGAGAACATATCGGGCCTCCCCAGCATGGGAGTCCAACTCCTTCCCACTCATTATGTGGGTCTCTCCCCACTGATGCAGCACACTATGACAAAATGAACACTTGCACTTTCTCTAGAAGACTGTATCAGGTGTGCCCTGTCCCAAGTGCCTCCCCATCTGTAATGGTTTGAGTTTGATTTAATTATGAATTCCAAAAATATAGATTAGATTATGTTTGTAAACTAATCTGTTCATCTGGGTATGATTAAGTTATGAGTAGGGCGTTAACTGCCACATCAGTGAGATGTTGAGCCCCACCCCTTGGTGGGCGTGGTCTCAAGTATAAAAGGCTAGACAAGAGGAAGCAGATTGAGAAAAGCAGATTGAGAGAAGCAGAGATTGGAGAGAAGCAGAGAAGAGATTTGGAGAAGGAGATTTGAAAAGCAGTTCTGATGTTGGAGTGAGCTGTTCGCCCGATAGTCTACAGCTGGCCTTGTGGAGAGACGCAAAGCATAGAAAGCCTCATGGTCTACAGCTGAACTCGTGAAGGAAACAGAAGCTAAGCCCGGAGAGGAACACAGCCCTGGGAACAGAGGAACCCGGAAGCCTGAACCCTGGAGACGTCAGCAGCCATCTTCCTCCAACACGTGGACTTTGGTATGGGAAGAAATTTATGCTTTGTGGCCTGGTAACTGTAAGCTTCTACCCCAAATAAATACCCTTTATAAAGACCAACCAATCTTTGGTATATTTCAAAAGACACTCCTGTGGCTGACCAAAACACCATCCAACACCCTAAACCAGCAACCCTTCCTTGTCATATTGCCGAAAGAGTTTTCTCAACATTGTAGTTTCACCCATGTATCCACCAATCCCTGGTGTTCACCTGGTCCCTCCCCCAACCCTCCCCCTAGTTCCATGGACCATCCAACCCATCCTCCCCACCCTGCCTGCCCCCCCCATCAAGCTGGCACTGCCCAGCCCAGTAGTATCCCCACACCCCTGCCATATCCCTTCACTGCACAACTACTTACTTCCACCTTATCCTAGATTTCATACATATGGGCGTTGGCTCACAACCTTCTTCTCCCTTCCTATTTTCTGTATGAAAATGATTTTTGAAATTATTGTGACTCTAAGGGAAATTGGATTCTCATTCAGTAAAGATCTAACCTAAGCATTCTGGTGTGACCAGAGATTTCCCAGTGGCGGTTCCTGGTTCTTTTGGCCCTAAGTCCTCTAAGGGTGATTAGTTCAGGTTTGGCTCATCCTTGTGCTTGGTGATGATAACTTGCCACAGAGCATTTGTGCAGAGGTTTATTGTTGTGTTGTTGTTGGTGGTGGTGGTTGTCCTCTCTTAAAACTCTTTTTCACTTCTCTTTTTCTCATTCAGGATTTATTAGAGAAAGCATGTCAGTTGTCTGGTAGGATGTTCTCCATCTGCATTGCTTTCTCTTATGGTCTGTCTCAGTTTTCCAGACAGCTATGACAAATACCACACCGTGGGTTGGCTTAGACAATGTGAATTTATTGGTTCACAGTTTCAGAAGCCAGAAATCCAAATGAAGGCATTGGCTAGAAGGCTTGCTTCCTCCCAGGGCTGGTAGCATTCTGGCTGGTCGACAAGCCTTGTGTTCTTTGGCTTTCCCATAAAAGTCTAGGTTCCCACTGACTTCCTGCTTTCTCCCCATGGCTTTCTCTCTCTATGTATGAATGTCTTCTGCTTATGAAGGACTCCAGTAATCCAGATTAAGGCCCAGCGTCATTCAGTTGGGCCACACCTTGACTAAAATATCTTCAGATCAAGACAAAGAACATGTGTGAATGGGAGGACATAACTCAAACCACCACATGGTTTTTTTTTGTTGTTGTTGTTTGTTTGTTTGTTTGTTTGTTTTTTCTGAGGTACGGGACCAGGGATTGAACCCTGGACCTTCCATGTGGAAAGCCAGCTCTCAGCCACTGAGCCACATCAGCTCCACTGAGTTGTTTTTTTCATTCGTTTGCTTGTTATTTTGCTTTTGTTTTTAGGAGGCTCTGGGGACCAAACCTAGGACCTCCCATGTGGGAAGCAAACACTCAACAGCTTGAGCTGCATCGGCTCCCCTGCTCTTTTAACTTTGAGTCTCTGTCCCCTGTATTTCCTGTCAACCGGTGGTTAGATCTAGAGGCTTGAGTAAATTTAGGCTCTTTTTTTTTTTAAAGACAAGAATAATTCATGAGTGGAGCTGTGTTCAGCCTCATCTCATGTTTAAATTTTAAGGAAACACAATTTCTCAACATGGTTCCATTGCTCTTTCTCCTCTTAAAGTGGCACGTAAGACAAGGGGGTGATGTTTCTCAGTTTGTAGCAAAGTATTTTCAGCACCAAAAGGAATCATATATAAGCCCTGAGTATCAAGGATGGAGAGAGGAGAGGGGTTCATCAGTTAATTCCGTTTTCTGGATACACAAAAGTTCGAAGTTTCCCCAAGTTTTTCCCTTCTAATCTGCTGAACTCTGAAGAGGCTAGAAGACAGAGATAAAGATGGGAGGTTGACCACCTGGCCAATAACTACAGGTGGGAGAGAGAAATCACAGGCTGAAGTTTCCCTTTTTGAATATTCATATTAAATGCTAATTACATTCAAAAGACTTTTTTTTTTTAAACTTTTCTGTTGATAAGGCATTTCAAGGCGGCTCTGGTTTTCCTCATCTGTAAAACCTCAATTCCTTTTATTAATCTTCTTGTGCCTGTAGAATAACAAAATTAATCATTTCTAAAGAAGCTACTCTTCAAACATTGCGTTTTTTTGGGCCAAAGCCTCAGGGTACAAGTTTTTAGCATGAAGTGGGCTCATAATTTGTGTTATATGAAGGACGTTTTTCCTTTTTTGCAAACTTTCTGAAGACATGTGTTTATGCATTAGAAAGCTGTCTAGGAAAAGCAGACTTTCTCAGGATACACCTTTATGAATTTTAAAGCTGCTTAGGAAAATGTACAGTCCAGGCCATCACCAGAAATGAAGTCACAAGTTGTATGTCCTGCTGATAATTGCTTCTGCTTAGTTTATTTTCCCAGTTAGGTAAAAAGAGATTTTTTCCCCCAAAAGACCATGTGCAGTTTTGACTGCCCTGTCTCACGTAAGCAGGCCATTTCTATCAGTTAGCATTGGGCTTTCTTTATATCAAAATAAATATGTGCTACAGATCAGAAGCTGAAGTATACTAAAGAGGGAACCTTTTGCAGTTGTCCATTCTTACTTCCCCCACTCTCCTATCCCCAACATTTAAAAAATCCTCAACATGCCTCACTTTATTCGTATCCCTGGAGAAAAGAGCTGGGAATCATTGAGATGTCCACGGTGATAGAAGTGAATTGTCAGGATGTGGCTGTACCACCAGGATTATCTGGCTGGCTTTTAAGGAAGAAGAGCTGACCTGGACTTGAACCCGAGCTCTGCCACTTAGGATCCGCCTGACTTGGGGGAAATAACTCTACTCTAGTAATCTTATCCATATTCCTTTTGGTTCATCCACACCATGGCCAATGGATATTTGTTAAGGTTTTTTCTCTCTGGGAGGAAAGCTTGACTTCACTTGGCCATCTGAGCCAGCAACCAGGTCTTAACAATGACTATGGGTCCCAAAGGCAACTGCTATCTACTCTAAGCCTTTTTCTCTCCGGTTAACATCTGCTGATCACTTACGCCCCTGTTGGACCATATCCCATCCAAGTGACTTGATTCTCTATGACGGCACCCTCAGGTTGTCCAATGGAGAGACCTTCTAGAATCCTAGCAATTCTTGAATACCAGAGGAAAATGTTATGCATATTGTAAATATAACAGACAGTTCCTACCAACATCAATGAAGATGTTTTCTCTTTGAAAATACAGAAAAGCTCCTTTTCAAATATAGAGATGACATGAAATGGGGGATGGAAAGCAAAGGTATTGGAAGCCAAATCCAGAGTCAAAAAGATTTCATCAGTTGGGAATAATTGGATGAAAGTAAAAAGGAATTTGAAGGATAAGTTTGTAGTCCTGAATTCCAGTTTTTAAAAAATCATATCTTCAAGCTCAGAGTTGGAGATACCTACTTTAATAGCAGTACATGCCAGAGGTGGGGGTGGGTAGTTAGAAATTTTATTTGACTGTAGGAAGGTCGCTGTGACCTGAGTGCTAAGAAGTTACTTGCTTTTAGGTGTGTTAATAGCAGTCCTCTGTCTAGAGTGAATGGGGGAGGCACCAGGCCTTCCGCTCAGGGATTGCGCACTGGCAGCCTACAGGCCTTATATATTGTCAGGAAGACGATGGTCAAGGAATTAAGACACCAATTGTTTTCACTTGCTAAAGGATGCTAATGGAAGAATACCAGAAAAGAGTTTATTTTAAAATGGGAATTTATTAGGGTAAAATCTTAGTTTTGAGACTGAAAATGTCCAAATTAAGGCATCATCAGAGATGCTGTCTCACCAAAAGTTGGCTGCTGGTAGATTGACTCCTGCCACGTAACAAGGCAAAATGGCAGCCAGACTCTGCCTTCTCCAGGCTTACTTTCTCCCTTAGTTCAGCTGTGAGTGATTAGACACATGGCTCGTTTTCCCTGGGATATGTCTCTTCAGCTTCGGCCTGCTCCTCTGATTCCAGCTCTGGCCTCTGTCTCAGCCTCTCAAGGTTTCTCTGTCTTTCTGCAGCTGTAGGTGATCCTGGAGTCCTCTCTCAGATGGCAGTGTAAAAAGGCAGCTTGCTTTTGCTGTGCCTCCATTTATATGACTCCAGTAAAAAGATTTAAGACTCACCCTAGGTCCCACAATCTGATCAAAGGCCCTTAACTGAATAGATCTAATCAAAAGATCTCTTAACTGAATACATGCACAGGAATGGGTTAGCTTAAGAAAATAATTTTCTGGGGTCCACAAAAGAGTCAAACCAGGACACCAATTCACACTGCTTAATAGTTGAGAGAACTACATCCCTACAGCTCTGTGGGTACAGAGAGAAGCAAGACAATCTCTGCCCTCAAGGCCAAGCTTACCTTCGAGCAGAAGAGAGACACTAAGATTGCTGTGAAACACAAATGCTTACTGTTTTGATCCTCAGAAGGCAGAAGTGAGGAGGGGGGCAGGTTTCAGGTCAGTTTGGAAAGACCCCTCATAACAATTAAAGTGGCCTCCACATGTAATGGGTTTCCCTGAAAACTAGTTACCAGACATGGTGTCTAACTGTTGGGGATGAGCCCAGAAGTCATGGAGAAGATGGCCTTTCTAGATCCTCTCTACCTCTTACTGGTCTGTGATTCCAAGACCACAGACTTTGCTTCTCACTGCTGCTTTCCTTTACTTCTCTAGAGAGTTGTCACCATACTCAGTGCTCATGTCTTACACTCGATACTCCAGGCAGACCACACGGGGAAGAGTGTTGAATTGCAGGGCCACGGACTGGAATTGCATTGGTGTGTTTGTCTTAGGGAAACATAAGAGCCAGTAGGTAGGCATGGTATTTTTCTTATTCATGGACTTGGTAGAAGAATCTAGTGGCATATTGGGCAGGTACAGCCTTGTTTCTGGTTGCTTTTTTGATTTGTCATCTTGCATCTGGCTGTGAGG
>PVKH010027014.1:0-13094 GCA_004027955.1 Chaetophractus vellerosus
CCAATGATCCTCTCCCATCCACATTGTGACCCTTCTGTGATCCATAACCTCTTCACAGGTGAAGCCATCACAGTAGCCAATTGCAATGAATAGGAAAATGAAATAATAATGATATTTAAATGTAAGAGTTAAAATATAGGTGAACTTGATAATACAAAATAATTTTAGAAAATTAAAAAAATAGAAAAAGGACAACAAGATTTTATTAAATGATTGGGCTATTCAAAAAATGTAAAATAATAATAATATATATATGTATAAATTTTTTTCCCCCAAATTCCCGAATTGTGCCTTGTCAGTGCTTTATCTGGTGTCCAGTATATTTCATGACACCTTCCTCTTATCACTTTCAAGCAGCCCTCCTTTTATCATTTAATTTTCAAAGAAGCTTTGGGTCACAGCAGAGCCACAGACAAAATACAAGACAATCCCATATACTCAACCACCTCCTCCATTCCCCCCCATACCAAAACCGTTTTGTATGTGAATGGCAGCACCAACATAACTGACAAACAGATAGTGAAACATAGTTCCCCAGCATTGTCATTGGTCCACATCAAGGTCCACATTTTAGGTCGTACACTTTTAGAAATTTTGATGCCTGTCACCTTGTCCCATATCCACCACCACAAGGCAATGGAAAACAATATATAATATATATATTGTCTTCAAAGATGCTTTAGGTCACAGTAAGTCTACATACAGAATATAGGGGACTCCCTTATACCCAACGTCCTTCGCCTTTCCCCCCTTCCCTCTTAGTAATCTTTTTACATGTGGATGGTACATTTGTTATAACTGTTGTATAAATATTGAGACATAGCTACCAACCATGGTCAATGGTTTACATTATGGTTTATATTTTAGACAATACACTTTTATAATTTTTTGATGAAATTTAACATGAACTGTATCCATCATTGCATGATCATGTAGAACACTTTCATTGCCCCAAATACCCCCTCTTCAATCTCTTCTATTCCTCCTTCCCCCTCCCCTCGTGGCCCACAGAGACCACCAGGATTCATTCCTTGAAGGACAAGATTCTTAGATACTTGCAACAACGCTGAGGGCTGGACACATTAGTCTGTCCTCCTGTATTAAGAACTGCCCGTGCTCTCAAGAGACACACCCCCCCTCTGTTTGAGAACATATTGGGCCTTCCCAGCATGGGAGTCCAGCTCCTTCCCACTCATTATGGGAGCGAGGGAAGGAGGGAGGGAGGGAGAAAGAATTGAAGACTTACTTGAAAGACTTCTAACCCCCTCAAAATAAAATATGATTTAAAATCCCTGGCTTAATTAGCAAAATAACCATGAAATTGGCCAGACATTTCTCTTTTAGCAATATCCCTTTTGCTAGTCTAAGTAAGGTAGAATGCTTTTGTTCAATAATCTATATTTTTTTCCTGTAAGCCCCAAGACTTGTATATCTACTGCTCTTCACTTCTTGGCAAATGGCAATTCCATTCTTACAGTTTCTCAGGCAGAAAACCATGGCGAAATCTTGACCTCTATTTCCTAATCCAAGTCCAATCCATAAGTAAATCCCATCAGGTCTTCCTACAAAATACATTTATAATTTAACTTTTTTTCTTTTTTTTTTCTTTTATAATTCTTACTGGCATTATCCCGGTCCAATCCACCATCTCTCCCAGATTATTGCAAAACTCTCCTAACAGATCATCCTGTTTTGACCCCTAAGAGTCAAAATCAATCACACATACAGAGTCAGTGTGATTGGCTTAAACTATATTTCAGACCAGATCATCCTCTGAAAATCCATATAATGTCTTCCAGTATGGATCACACTAAAATGCAAACTCCTTACAATGGCCTATAGACTTCCCTACTTGCTGTTCCCTCTGCCTAAAATGCTTGTCTCCCATATACCAACCTGGCTTATTTCATCACCTTTCTTAGACCTCAACTCAAATGACTCCTAATCCTCTCATTAGGACACTCTATCCTGATCACCTCCAGATACCCTTTTCCTATTCTCCTTAAAATGCTTTACTCTTCTCCATAGCTCTTATTTCCATCTGATATTGGTAACAACAGCAAGTATATGACACTATGCTCCATACACTAATTAAAATAGTTTATAGATATTAGCTCATTTAATACATAATTTTAAACATTAAGAGGTAATTTTATTATCCCATTTTACACATGAGGACCTTGAGGCATGGTAATGATAAAAATTAGCCTAGATTACAGAACTGTAAAGTGGCAGAGCTGAGTTTCAAGCCCTTGACATTTGTCCCTACTCTTGTTTACTATGTAATGTGGTTGCTCATATTATATTCTTAGTCATTTGCTTATTGTTGATCTTTTGCAAGAAAGGAAACTTCATGGGGGCAAAAATTTATTCTTTTATTCAGTATCTTATCCCAGTTCTTAGAACATCCTTGCCCAAACAAACTCTTATTATTTATTTATAAATAGCTATGTCGCCATGCATATTATTCATCTACATAAAACACATGACTTTATCCCCACACCTATTTAATTCCAGCTTGAATTTGAGTTACTTTGTCAACTCGATGGCCAGCTCTGTGAAACTGAACGCATTTTTGATGTTCTATGTTTTTTATCATAACTTTTTGCACAATATATCTATTAGTTTCCTATCACTGCCATTACAAATTATAACAGACTTGATGACTTAAAACAAAAAAAATATATTCTTTAACAGTCAGGCTAGAAGTCAGAAATCATTGTGTTGGTAGGGCCATTCTCTCTCCAATGGCTCTAAGGAGGAATCCTTCCTTGCCTCTTCCTAGCTTCTGGTGGTGGCTGGCAATGGTAGAAGTTCCACAGCTTGTAGCTACGTAACTTCAGCTTTTGCTCCTATATTTTCCTGGCCTTCTTCCTCGTGTGTCTCTATCTCTGGGTTTGTTCTCCCCTTCTTATAAAGATACCAGTTATATTGGACTTAGGGCACATCCTTCATTGTGACCTTGTCTTAACAGCTTGTTACTTCTGCAAGGACCCTAATTCTAGATGAGGTCACATTCTGAGGTACTGGGTTTAGGATTTTGATCTATCTTATTGAGTTACATAATCCAACCCATACAAATATGTGATAAACAGTGTATTCAGGACATGAGTGGGTGAATTTATCTGAAAGAAGGTGTTGATCTGGATGAGAAGACGTCAGTGAGTAGCTGCTAACAGAACAAATGCAATTGTAAGGCCATGCCCTAACAATACTAGAGATTCCTCTACCTCTCTCTACTTCATAAACTAAGGGTGACATTAAACACAAAAGAATCAAGGTTTTGATTCTGGGCACTTTTCTTGTATTTTTCTCAAGTAGAGTATTAAAGAGAATTTTCCCAGACCACATTCAATCGCATAGATTCTATTGTCATTATTTTGTTTTCAGTGCATAAAAAAATATATTTAAAAAACACCAAAGGAAAACTGATGTGCTCCACAATTTTCCAAGTATGCTTACATTGAACTTAAATTGTAAGTACATGCTGTAGAAGTATATAAATGATATTTTTATGCATGCCACATTTTGGATATACTAATGAAAAGTTATTTGAATATGCAACTTAGTAACTGTAATTGTGAAAAATAATACCCTAAGAATTGAATTGGATTAAAAATCAATTTGTTACATTTCCTAATGTTTTTTAAGTATACACTTTAGTTAATAGATAGGTATGCCAAGTAATAATTTCACATGTAGCAGTTATTTTGTTGACAATGTGAAAATGCTTTCATATCTCCTGTGGTACAATTCCATAATGAAACCACACTGACTTTCTTGAGTTATATGGCATAATGAACTTCTGTGATGGGTGACTTTATAATTATTTGCCTTTTAGATTACTGTTACAAATCAATCAGCAAAATTTAGCAAAATAGAGACCTAAATATGATATACCTTTGATACTGATTTTTATAAAAGTGAACTAAAATTGATTAGATAAAGCTAAACGTATTTCTTTTGTTGAGAATAGAAAAACCTTTAGACTGCACCGTTTGTAAAATTGAAAATCAGGGGAATATTACAATTTTTTTGTTCCCTCTCTGTGCCAGGCACAATGAGTGGTTAGAAATGAGCCGTTGAACTAACAAGACTGTGCCTCTCAGAGTTTCAATTTCAGGCACTGTAACTGTGCAAGGGCCATCTGCTGTGCTCTCAAGTCCAGCTCTCTTTTGCTGAGGCCACCTTTCCATGGTCTGCAGACAGCCAACCACTGAGAATAGCTGTTTGTTTCTGGGATAGGCAAAACTCCTCTGGCTGCATGGTGGTTCTTGAAGCTTCTAGTCAATCTTCCTCCTTTCTTTCTATCCCTGAGAGTCAGACCTGCCCTCCTCCCTGACTTCCTTAGCAACCTCCACTTTCTCTCTTATGATTCTTTTTCCTAATAAAATCCTTACAAGCTTAATCCCAGCTTGGCATGTGTTTCTGGTATTACCCAGGCTAACACACAAGTCATCCACCGAATAAGCACACTGATTTCTAAACATTAGACTATGCTCACTTTGCTGACCTTATATGAGATAGGTGACTTTCCCATCTCTCTGTGTCCAATGTGAATCCCTCCTTCAAGCTTAAATTTTAAACAAAAGAAAATAATAAAACAAACTGCTTGCCCCTTTTATATGAAACCCTCCAACAATTTATGTGTACCATTCCAGAGAAACTTTTCTTTACTAACTTGTCATAGAGATGTGTGGGCACATGGTTTATTTTTATTAGTTTATAAAAACCATCTGTTTAATCATTCTATAATTCACCTTTCCTCCTATAATGCCTTATATAATTAGCATTCAGAAATTCTTTGTTTATTAAATAACACAGGGGTGGTAAACTACAGCCCATGGGCCAAATCCAGCAGGCTATTAGCTTTTGTAAATAAAGTTGTATTGGAACAGAGCCACACCATTTGTTTAAGTATTGTCTATGGCTGCTTTTGCATTAGAATAACAGAATTACTTGGATACAAGGGAGGCCTTTCGAAACTCAAAATCTGAAATGTTTATTATCTGGCCATTTACAAAAAAAAAAAAATGACAAGCCCTAGAATAACTGCAAAAAAAACCAGAAAATTGGAAAAATGGTGGAGAGAGTTTGACGATGTTTAAGAAAGTTGCCTACATTGACTTGAATTTAAAAGTCACTATAGGCTTTAACAATAATAGTTTTATCCATTTGTATACATATATCACATATTATAAAGAAATTATCTTCACTACCAATTGAAATAATTGAATGATGGCTTCTCTATTTCTTCTAACACAGACTTATTTTCTAATCTGGCAAACTATTAATTTAGAATGATGTATCTAGGAGTTCAAGTAAGTAGAGCAATATTTAATTCAGGTAATTATCAAGAAAATGAAGTTTTCAATAAATGAGATGAGTTAATTTGTTGTCCCATTCCCATTATAGGGGATGAAAGCATTCTTTCCATATTGTAGATAAGATTTTTAAAATTTATCAGAAAATATGTATTTAGCTTTACAATTATTTGAATCATACGGCCTTAATGATTCAAATAGAAATAATTACAAATATGTTGTTATATTTGGGCCACATAGCTACATAGCACAGTCAAGGTGAAGCAGGCTAGTAAAATAGGGAATCAACAGATGGATCTGGAACCTGGCAAAATGTCCACATGGACATCAATACACCCAGGATGGCTGCTGGAATACTCTCACAGATTCTCCCATTCAGAACCAGATTTCCTCCAGAAGCCAGGAGAAGCCCTGGATATTCTCCAGGGGCCTTATCATTGGGCCCTCCCAGGGGTTTGATGGGTGGGGGAATCAATCGAAATGACAAACAGCTGGAACTCTTCCTATGCCATTAAGGAAGGGGTGGAATAATTAAAAAGCAGGCAAATGCAAAGGCTGAACTGTCTCTCTCTCTCTTGCTTTCTGCGCCCTGCTCTTGCTGTGTCCCCCCTGCATGGATCAACATATTTGTAAAATCTGGGCATTTATAATCTATAATAGGAATTGTAGTCTGAAAATCAATCCCCTTTATCACCCTTCATCCCCTTCCTCTCTACCTGGGACCCATGATCTGTTATTTCCTCTAGTTTCTCTTCCCTCCATACCTAAATAAATTATTAGCCTAATCAACATGGGGTGCTCTTGAAATTCATTTCCTGCAGTTTAACCAAGGACCTAGACAAAACCTGGTTACAAAAGTAAATTTTTTTGCCATGTAGTTCAAATTCAGACACATTTATTACAATTTAGAAATGGTTTTTAAATAATTAGGAGACTATTTTTATTCATGAAAAGTAGAGTATGAATTCTCAACCTTTAAAAATTTTCTTACTAAGGATAAAATGTCTCATCATGAAAAATATTTTTAATTGATTTTTTCCCTTCTCTGGGCATGTAGTTAGTGCTTAAATGCTTTATAATTTACTCAGTTATTTTTTCTATTTTTCCTAGTTATAGGCTACTGACTAAATAAATAGCTTTTAATTTTTAAAATCTTTTGTTTAGTGATAATCCAAGGTATGTATAAATTTGAATATGTGGCAGAATGAATGAATATTTATATTTGGTCAATCTAAAACATTAATCATTACAATGTATGTTCTTCTTTGTCCTGAGGAAATAGATGCCAATGGTTTCACAGCTTTAATAGTTGTTTTTGATGGTTGCATCTTGTTAGAAATATTGCAGCCATTTTGAACGCTTGCTTGCATATGATATTTTTAGTATTTGGCAATGCTTGACGGCCAGATTTTCCCTGATCTAAACATTATTTATGTAATGTTTCAGCTGTTCTCCAACATCTTCAATGAGAAAAAGTTGCATCATTATGCAATTTTAAGCAGCTATTTAGTTTTGCTCTTCACCATTTGCCACTATTGTTTATCACAATTTATGTCATTGAGACTAAGTCAATCAGATCTTCTCTTTTTAAATTAGCTATAAAATTCACTACATCTTTTTCCTATCATTTCATATGTAAAATAACTTATTTTTGGTTTTCAAACTATAGCAATTATTCATGTACCTTCTTTTACATAAGGGAGCTGTTTTACCTTCCATCTGCATGTATGCATAATTACATCTGGAAGATAATTAAAAGCATTTGGCCTAGTATAAATTTTGAGTTATAGCTGCTGGTTTTGAAATTGGTATGAAATTCACTAGAGTACTTCTACAAAATTGTTCTCAATAGTTTTAAAATATTTTATCCAACTACATTCAAAATTGATAAAAACATTATTAAACTGAGAACAAAAATAATAGTAGAAAAATTAGTAGGAAAGGAAGATTTGTATTTCTGTTAAATTAATAAAAAAAGACTAGAAATAAGAAAAATAAAGTTGAGAGCTGTGTACAGAGAGTGAACATAAAGGAAAGAAAGAAAAGGAAAACATTATTTTTGAAATGGAAAGACTCAATAACGAAGTCTAGTAAATACTACACATGAAGTCCTCTAAAATTCAAAAATCAGTACCAGCCTTCATCACTCAACAGCTCTCATCATTCAAAAGCTTTAAAGTAGTTGCTAAAATAATTAGTGCTGCTGAAGTTCACTTTGTCTGTTGTACTACAACTCCATAATAATAATTACCCAGAGGACATCTTTAAAGTGATGTGTATTATCCATTCAAACTATGAATATTTCAGGCTGAGTTCATATCCTCAGTAAACTCTCAACTTTTCTATAGTAGGTGATTTCACTAAATTAAAAATCTAGAGATCTAGAATTTTCTTTCTCATCTCTACTGTCTGTGTGATATTGAGAAACATACAGATATGAGTTTTTAATTTCCAAGTTCTTTCTAATTCTCAAATTTCATAACTACATGATGTTTTATACTCTACACAGAGTCTTAAATTTCCCATTACAAAAAGCTCATTCCACATGATTTTCATTTACTATTTTATTGAAATATGCTTCTATTTAATTTTGGGAATTTCAAATTCTTCAACTATAAATCCATTCTATGTATATCTTAGACATATTCTTTGGTTTATTCCACCCTTATTGAGAATTTGATGCTAGACTCTCAGGAAACAATAATAAATAAAACAAAATTGGTCCCTGACTTAGTAGAATTTGTCTTGCAAGTTATACAAGCAAGTAAACAGTTAATACCAATCAAACTAGGCCACATTACAGAGGTTTGTCAGGGTTCAGAACCTAGAAAGAATGGTGACTCAATCAGCTTTAAGAGTTTTCACTTTGTTTTACTATCCAACCAGCAAAGATTATTGCAAAGGACTATAATATAAGAAATCAATTAAAAGCCCCAGTATTCTTCTAGTTACTCTACTTGCTCAAGTTTGAATGAGCCAAGAAACCCATGGACTCATTCCTATTATACCATGTTACTGCAAGAAATTTTATAAATAGTCAAGTAGCCACCTATTACTATATATATCAAGTCCTTGTGTTGCTATAAACACACATGTCCATAGAGCACTTTTTTGCAATATCCTTCACTATAAGCAGACCTGGCCTTGACTCTCATGAGCTACCTTTGGTTTCTGGGCCCTTCTCTTATTCCAGCAAATATCCAACAATTCTTAGCCATGTGAGCAGATATAACTCTTTAACTTGGTAACAGCACAGTCACCCTTATTAACAGGTAATACATATACTCCTAGCTTACCTACAATACAAATAACTATTTCAGGTCTTTAGGATGTCAGATTTTCTCCACTGTACAGTTTGTTCAGTTGTTGTTTTCAGTTTTCACTCAGTGGGTGTCATATCATTCACCTCAGGTTGGTAATAACTAGAGATTGTTAATGAATTAAACTCTTCAATCAAAAGACACAGAGTGGCAGAATGGATTTAAAAAATGATCCAAGTATGTGTTGTTAACAAGAAACTCACCTTTGAACCAAAGACATAAATAGGTTGAAAGTGAAAGGATGGATGGAGAAAGATGTTCCATGTGAATATTAACCAAAAAAGAGCTGGGGTAGCTATACTAATATCAGAAAAAATAGCCTTTAAGTCAAAAGCTGTTATAAGAGATAAAGAATGATACTACATATAATAAAAGTGGCAATCCACCAAGAAGAAATAACAATCCTAAATATTTATGCACCTAACCATGGTACTCAAAAACAGATGAGGTAAACACTAGCAAAACTGAATGGTGAAGTAGACACTTGTACAATAATAGCTGGAGACTTCAATACACTACTCCTATTAATAGACAGAACATCTAGACAGAAGATCAATAAGGAAACAGAGAACTTGAATTAGCATGATAAATGAATGAACTTACAGACACTATACAGAACATTGCACCAAAAACAGAAGGATATACATTTTTCTCAAGTGCACATGGATCATTCTCCAGGATAGTTCATATGTTGGGTAGCAAAGTAGTCTCAATAGATTAAAAAGATTGAAATTATACAAAGCATCTTGTCTGACCAGAATGGAATGAAGTTGGATATCCAGGTGGAGAACTGGACAAATATATGAAACTTAAACAACACTCTCTTAAACAGTGGGGCAAAGAACAAATTGCAAGGGAAATCAGTACATATTTTGAAACAAATGAAAACAGGAATAAGAATATAAAAACTTATGGGATGCAGTGAAGGCAGTTTGGAGAGGGAAATTTTTAGCCTTACATACCTACATTAAAAAAGAAGAAAGAGCTAAAACTAAAGACCTACCTGCACACCTGAAAGAACTAGAAAAACAAGAGGAAACTGATCTCAAAGCAAGAATAAGGAAACAAATAAACAGTAGGGCAGAAATAAACAAAATTGAGGGAAAAAACCAATAGAGAGAATGAACAAAATCAAGTTATTTCTTTGAGAAGATCATTAAAATTTATAAGCCCTTAGCTAGACTGACAAAGAAAAAAAGAGAGAAGATGCAAATAAAAAATCAGAAATGAGAGGGAGGACATTACTACTGTCCCCAGAGAAATAAAAAGGTTAATAAGAGGGTACTATGAACAGCTGTATGCCAAGAAATTAGACAACCTAAATGAAATGTACAAATTCCTAGGAATACACAAACAACCTACACAGACTGTGGAAGAAATAGACTTCAATAGACTAATTACATGTAAAGAGATTGAATCCATCATCTAAAACCTCCCAACAAAATAAGCCTGCAACAAGTTAGTTTTGGAGGTGAATATTACCATTCATTCCAAGAAGAATTAATAACAATCCTGCTCGAACTCTTCCAAAAATTGAAGAGGAGGGAACACTACCTAATGCATTCTATGTGGCCAACATCATCTTAATACCAAAGCCAGATAGATACTATAAGAAAAGAAAATTACAGACCAATTTCTCTTATAAATATAGAGACAAAAATCTTCAACAAAATACTTACCAATCTAATCTAAATGCACATTAAAAATTATATACAAATATCAATTGGGTTTTATCCTGGGTGTTCAAGGGTGGTTCAACGCAAGAAAATCAATTAATGTAACACACCATTGTAAAAAAAAAAAAAAAAAAGCAAAAACAAAGGGAGAGAACTATATGATGATCAACTTCATCAACATTGATCAACAACAAAATCCAGCACCGCATCTTGAAAAATAGGCATAGAAGGAAACTTCCTCAACTTGGTAAAGGTAATATATGAAAAATGCACAGCCAACATCATACTCAGTGGTGAAAGGCTGAAAGTTTTCCCTCTAAAATTTGGAACAAGTATGCTTATTATCAGCACTCTTATTCAACATTGCACTGGTAATTCTATCCAGAACAGTTAGGCAAGAAAAAGAAATAAAATGCATTCAAATTTTATTTGAATTGGAAAAGCCAACAGATGTCTCATATTTTGCATCAGCATCCCTTTGGCTGACTAATACACTATGTCTGTCCCTTTGTATATTGGAAGCAGATAAATTGTTTCATAGGTTTCACAGGTCTACAGCCAGAGGGGACTTTGCCCCCAGACAAACTGTATTTCTATAACTGTGATGTGATTTTGGACTTAGCATTGCTACTCAAAAAGATTTAAGGGATTTTGCATATTGTAATGTCTTTTTTGGAATTCAGAGGGTCGACTGTAGAAATTTGATATTTTTTTATGAATTCCAAAAAAAAAAGATATTGATTATGTTTGTAAACTGGGTTCCTCCTCTGGGTGATACCCTTTGATTGCATTAATTTCAAAGATTTTAAGTTTACTTAATTAAATCAATTTGGGGCCTTTGATTCGACCATGTCAGTAGGGCATGGCTCAGGGTTGAGTCCTTGCCCATTTTGTGGGCTATATAAATGGACACTCAGCCAAGAGGACATACAGAAGAAGACACAAGAGCTCTATAGATACCAGAGGACAGAACTTTGTCAACTTTGATCCTAGTGCCCCAGAGAGAGCTGAGCCATTCACCATAGAGTTTACAGCTGACCTTGTGAAGAGAACAGAGCAGCTTAGAAGGCCCAGAAAGAAATGAGCCCTCCAGCCTATACCTGAGATTGGAAGAATCTGGGCCCATGGAACCTTAAGAGGAAGGGGAAAGCTGAACCTTCAAGAGATACAGAAATCGGCAACCATCTTGCTTCAGCATGTAGCAACAGACTTTGGTGAGAAAAGACCTCTTATGGTGACTTGAGTTGGATTCTATAGGGCCCTTTAACTGTATGCCTTTACCCCAAATAAATACCCCTTATAAAAGCCAACAGATTTCTGGTACTCTGCATCAGCATCTCTTTTGCTGACTAATACAGCTGCCAAGTTCACTTAATTGTGAAAGAATAGTCTCTTCATCAAATGTTTCTGGGAGAATTGGATAGTCAAATGCAAAAGAATAAAAAAGAACCCTATCTCACATCATATATAAAAAGAAACTCGGTATGGATCAAAGATCTTAATATAAGAACCAAGACTATAAAATTGCTAGGAGAAAATGTAGGGAAGCATCTTCAGGATTTTGTGTTGGGAAATGATTTCTTGGACTTGACACCCAGAGCTTAAGCAACAAAAGAAAAATAGATGCATGGGACCTCCTCAAACTTAAAAACTTTTATGCATCAAAAGACTGTCATGAGAATGGAAAAACAACCTTCTCATTGGGAGAAAATATTTGGAAATACATATCTGATAAGGGTTTAATATCCAGAATATACAGAAGAATCCTACAACTCAACAACAAAAAAAGATGAACAGCTCAACTTAAAATGGCAAAAGACTTGCATAGACAATTCTCCAAAGAGGAAATACAAATGACTGACAAGCACATATAAAGATGCTCAACTTCACTAGCTATTTGAGAAATGCAAATCAAAACCATGAGGTATGTTCTAGTCAGGGTTCTCTCGGGAAACAGAATCAACACGAGATATTTGTTAAAATATAAGATTTTGTAAGAGTCTCTCACGTGACCATGGGGATACACAAGTCCAGGTCCCGCCGGCAGGCTGCAAGCCAGGGGCTCCAATGAAAGACTGATGAAGGGTCCTCGATGAGCTCCTGGGAGAAGTTCGCTGTCAAATGATGAGCTGGGAAATTCTCTTCAAATGTTGAAATCAGTTCCCTTTTATAGCAGTCAACTGAATGGATAAAAGCATCATCCATTCTTGATCCAATCTTGCTGATTGATGCAGATGCAATCAGCCATCCATGCAGTAAACTCAATTAGCCCCGGGCTAGATAGACCCAACAGCTGGGCACAATTACCTGGCCAAGTTGACATATTAGCCTAACCATCACAGTCCACCCCTTGTCAACTCGGCAACCATACACATTACCCTAAACCATACTTAGTCTCTAAGTAAAGACAATAACATACAAGCATAAATATATATTTCCACCTAACAATGTTTAACTCCCCTGCATACAACCAGAAATGCATTAATTTCCCACAGAATATGGTGCAAGACCTCAGGCAATATTCACTCTTAAACTTGACATCCTTAAAAATTATGGCATGAAATTAATACAACTTTTCATATGAAAAAGGTTGGGGAAGAAAACAAGAAATTAATTTTGTGTACATATACAGTCATACTCATAACGAAACAGGGAAGAAGGGTTCATGACTATTACAGTCCTCGTTTCTGTAACTGGTCACATGGTCGAAGTTCATATTTATCACTACCTTCTTCCACTACCCATTCCATGTTCCCGTTACCCTCAGCCAGCAC
>PVKH010027015.1:0-13094 GCA_004027955.1 Chaetophractus vellerosus
ACAAGCAGACACAGAAGAATGCAAGAATGAACACAGCAAGAACAAGCAGAAGGGGGGGGGATATGTAATTTAAAAAAAAATCTTCACACATTAATCATCAGTTCCCCATTCTCTACACTCATTCTATCTCCTGGTAACCTTTGCCCTAGATTTCAACTCCATGAGTTTATTCATTATAATCAGTTAATATTAGTGAGAACTTACAATATTTGTCCTTTTGTGTTTGGCTTATTTCACTCAATATAATGTCCTCAAGGTTCATCCATGTTGTCACATGCATCAGAACTTCATTCCTCCTTACAGCTAAATAATACTCCATCATATGTATATACATTTTGTTTATCCATTCATCTGTTGATGGACACTTGGGTTGTTTACATATTTTAGAAAATTGTGAATAATGCCACTATGAACAATGGTATGCAAATATCTGTTTGCATCCCTGCTTTCGGTTCTTCTGAGTATATACCTAGTAGCGAGATTGCCAGATCATACGGCAATTCTATATTTAGCTTTCTGAGGAACTGCCAAACTGTTGTGATAATTTTTTAAAAGAAACTGAAGAAACACAGCAGGTTCCCTTACAATCAGCTCCAGGAAGCTTGTCACATGGAATAGCGCTCCATCAGTAGTGGGCAGTGAGCCAAAACTTGCATGGGGGGCAAGCAATAAAATAAAAATCACATTTTCAAGATTTCTTCCTGCTGTTACTATGGATCATATTTGATTAATGGACTGCATGTATTTTTAAAGTGTGATTGCACACATGCTAGCTATACTGTGCCACTGTGCCATTGGCAGAGAGAGAAAGCTCGTTACAAATTCTGAACCACACCAGGATGCTAACACATCATTAATATGCCTAGGTGCAGATATCTCCGTGTTGTTTTTATAATGCTGCTTCATTTATATAGTGCTGGTACTTGATGGATAAAGGAGACTCCATTCCCAGCTAAAGAGATCCCTAAATAAAACTAGCATGTTATTGCAGAAGTAATCAGACAGAGCAAAGGAGTTCAGGTTCTTGTGTCTCTCTTTATAAGGTCAGTTTTTGAGTTTCATTCAAATGTCTCTCCACATGTATTAGCTTACTTAATACCTTTCTTCTCTCACTGACAGTTCCAGCGTCAATGAATCCTATGGCACTGGAATCTCAAGATGCTCAACCTGCAAATACACCTGTTTTTACTTTTCTTTTTTCTTCCCTTAATTCTGTTTATTGTGAACATGAAGCTTGTTGCTTCTTTGGTGAGTGGAGCCCAGCTGCATATGGAAGGTTCTATACATATCTATATATATAAATGCACAACCCTGATGAAACTGAATGTGACGGTTTGCCAGGAAAAAAAAATGGGACATACAGAGTCATATTTGAATATTGTGAAGTCATCATTTCATTCCCTACTTCCAACCATCTGTAAAAGGGAAAACCAAACCTCTTAGGACAACTTGCCAAGAATTCAAGTCCCCCACCCATCTCTTTAGCTACAATCCTGCATCTCCACGCTAGCCATAACAAATCCTTTGTTTCTTCTTATTTAGCTTCCAAGGGCTTCTGTAACAAATGATCACACACTGGGTGGGTGGCTTAAAACAACAGAAATGTATTGCCTCACAGTTCTGGAGGCTACAAGTCCAAAATCAGAATGTTGTGAGGCTATGCTCCATCTGAAACCTATCAGGGAGAATCTGTCTTGCCTCTTTTAGTTTCAGGTATTTGCCAGCAATCCTTGGTGTTCCTTTGCTTTTAGATGCATATTCCAATCTCTGCCTCCTCTATCTTCACATGGTCTTCTCTCCAAAATTCCCTCTTCTTGTAAAGACATCAGGCAAGTGGATTACCCCCTTCTCCCTATCCGGTTTAGTATCATCTTAACTAATCACATCTTCAAAGACCCTTTTTCCAATAAGGTCACATTCATGGGAGCAGAGGACTTGCAGATAGCTTTTTGGGGGACACAATTCAACCTCTAACACATCCCAAAACACTATATTATTCTTTGCTGTTTCTTTCCTCTTTGCCATTCATTGCACATTCTTCCCTCTGTCT
The DNA here is from genome assembly GCA_004027955.1 of Chaetophractus vellerosus. NCBI lineage: Eukaryota > Metazoa > Chordata > Mammalia > Cingulata > Chlamyphoridae > Chaetophractus > Chaetophractus vellerosus. Next base: position 2,051 of record PVKH010027015.1, read on the forward strand.
GGAATGTACTTCCTCTCCTTCTCTGTTTAGTGTCTTTTTCCCAAGAATTTGTTTTTCTGTGAAATCTTTCATGAATCCTGTGCATAGTTGCCCTCTTTCTCTTTTGTGTATCTATTCTATTTCATGTTTTAACACCACTTATGTCATTCAATGAATCCATTCTATGTTTCTAACTAATCCACCCAGACTGTGATTTCCTATAAGGGAGAGGATGTGTTGATTGTCGTCTTTCCAGTACTTAGTACAGCGCTTGGAAGGGATAGACACTAAATAAGCATGTACTGTGTGGGTGCTGTAGGAACTTGGAAGAGATTTGTGGTAGCATGAGGGAAAATGTGGGAACAGACCGTGTCAGAAATACTAGACTGTATTTGACATTATGAGAAAATCCATTTGTGATTAGAGGAATTCCTAAATATCGCACTCAAGTTACTGAATTGAAACATTCCTTTCAGTTTCTTCCTTTCCTCAAGGAAGATGGGAGTGGCTCTACTAGTAATGATTGTTGTAGTTTTATTGCTTAGATAAGGGGCTCTTAACCTGGGGTCCCTGGGCAGGGGTTACATAACAGCAGACTCAGCAGCTACCCTGAGCTCCAAAGTATGTTTGATCTATCCTATGTTTAAAAAAATATTTAATTATTATGAACATTCAAAGATCTGAAGATTTCACATAAAGATGTGTATTTCTAGCTTCTTTTAATAAGTAGTCCCACATTCTTACACGGCCAAAACTAAAAAAGACGTACACTGTCCATTTGCCACAGATCCACCACCTCATTTCATCTGCCTATTTCATTATGTTAAATGTTACAAACCCATTGAAATTGTGTGGAAAATTAGTCTGTGTGAGCTTATGGGCATTTTTTTTAAAAAAGGAAAGTGCCCTGAGTTTTCATCATAATTTCAAAGAAAGGCATGAATCTAAAAAAATTAAAACTGTTCTGGTGGAAAAATATAGTAAAGAAGAGAGAAAGCAATTGAGTACTAACAACAAACAGATATCAACAGGTATAGTTGACTTTTGTAAATGACTTTCATACGTTGTGTGAGAAGCTAAGTGTGTTTTGAGTGATGAAGAAAGTTTTGTTAACTCCACATAGTTAATAAATCTGAAAACATATACAAACACACACACACCCTGAAAGATAAACCTACTGAAGAAAAATAGCATAGCCAATAGCAAAAATGCAACTCCAGTGATTTTAAATAAGTGGTTACTTCAATGGATGAGAAAGTACCAAAGTTAGGATGATCCATAGAATAATTACATAACTCAAGCCCATTGTACTTGCATACAATTTATAAATGAATCTGGAATTCCCATTTTCCTGAATTTGATTTAGGTTTCAGACTGTGACAAACACTGCTATTAATTGAGTGCAATTTTATTCCATTCATCTTGTTATGTTCATTATTATGAAGGTAAGCCTTTTAAATATGAGACTGGAATTGACTTATTGTGCTTTATCATTATTCTTTAGCTTAATCAAAGAATTACTGTTTTCTCCCCATCTCTGAACATATTTAAGAGGGAGTCTAATATTTTATTATATTAGAAACTGATATTGTCTGTTTTGATTGATGTTATATGATTCATGGAGAATAAACTTTTTTCTTTGGCTTTCGGAGTCCCACCTACCAGAAATTTTGATTAATGAATATCTGTCATTGAATTGAAACATGTAATGAACCTTAACAAAAGATATAAGACCCACTTTTTTCCCCTGCCTATACACTGATAAATCCAAAGTAGGGAGATATGAAACGTCAATTCTATTTGAAAGGAAGTATAATGCAACACATTCCTCAGTAACTTGATTATTATAAAATCTTTACTGTTACAAAATTCTTCAGTATTAAAGAACGAATCATTCATGTCAAAGGTAAAGCCTATTTCCTTATAAATTCGTAAATATTTGATCCTATCATTACATGATTTGCATTAGTTGAAAAAAAAACAACTAAAAATTCAACCAGAAGTTTCATAAGGTTAAAAAATATCTTGGGGGACTGAATTCAAAGACTTAAGAAATCTTAAAGAATAAAATGGATGATTGTTAACTAGTTGCTTTACATGCAATATTTTCCTTGACGCCCAACATTAGTGCAAATTAAAAAATCAAAAGATATTTATTGCTGGCTTTAAGTTACATAAAATAGTGTGACTTGTATATGAAATTGATGGAGTTTTCTTGCAGTTATATAATTTAGTTTTATGATGAATTTGATAATGGAAATTGTCAAGTAGTATTGAAATAGTCTGTTAGTTCCTATTAGGTTTACTATGCTAATTGAAGACAATGGAGTTATTATATGCTTAAATAATGCAAATTCCTTGGGGATTAATATGGAAATTATTACATTATCAAAAAAGGTGCTACCCTATCTAACATAATTCCCCTTGAAATGATTATTAAATTGAGGCAATTTATGCTGTCAAAATCCATAGTGCAACTTGTATGAGCACGCCCGCACTCCCATCTTGAGTGTATATTTTCGCTTCACATCACATTTTCTGGCTACTAAAAAAAAATTCCATATCAACTCCTTCACCTTTTAATATTGACTTTACAAAGGTAGATGGTTTGCATTGGCCAGACATGGGCTTCCCTAGTCCGTGGTGATGTTAGTACTTTCAGATGTTGCCCTCCACAGTCCACATAATGGAACACCTGAGTATTCTGTGGTAATATCTGCTCTTGACCCATGCATTCTACTTACTATATTTCATCAAATCTAAGACTTCATTCAATTATAAGTCACATTAATATTTCATGTTCCATTAAGAAAAAAAAGGCTGCCAATTAAACTAAGACATACCATTAATCATAGGACATCTCTAATTCAGATAGGCTAAAATGTGAAAAGAAAGTATGTCTTGGAATCAATGAAAAACAATATTACCAATATCCTTCAAGATCTTCGCTCCAGAGGCCTCTCATTTCCCCACCTGAGTCAGACAGTTTGGAAAATATAATGTGGTCATGTTGATTGAGGACATGGTACAAAGAAAAGGGTCCTTCTTTTGTCTTAACTAAACATGGAAAAAGCTAATATGACATTTTGAATACTAAAAGACACATTTCTCAGCCTGAATGTTCTCCAGAAGTGTGCTAAGTAAAGCTAGCACTGTGTAAGAGGATGTTTGGAATAGTAGACCTTTTCTTCATCTTTGATCAGTATAGGCTTTTGTTGTTCAGGGCCTATAGAGTTCTTCTTGGGAGTCCCTTTATGCAACCAGAGTCCTTGGACCCTTGCATTCAACTATATCAGCATAGTAGTTCAAGAAACGCTGCTGTGTAAGCACATCACAGCTCTAAATGATGCAAATTAATGGTACTAAAAGTGTTGCATATCTGTGTGTGTATTTGTGTGTGTACATCTATACCTAACATCTCTGTTATGAATCGGGTTTTGGCACTGTTTATACATTTTATATATATTTAATCTTATAATATTCACAACTTGTAGGGGAGAACTAATATGTCTATTTTACAAATAAAACTTAGGCTTCATGAGTAACTGGTGAACCTAAGACTCAATCCCAGATCTGTCATGTTTCAAAGCCAATTATTTTTTCTTTTGGTAACTACTTATGATGTTTCTCTCAGACCCATCACATTTATTTTAATTTTTAATATTGATTTTTATTACTGTTTTATTTATTTATTTTTACTCAATTTGGTTCCAAAATACCATTAAATATGATACACACACATACCCTATAGAAGTTATATAGAGATGGAAAAAGAGGAAAGGGACAAAGAAAGGGAAGAGGGGGGAGATGAGCGTTTCTATGTTATCAGGTATAAGTTGTTTTACTGATAAACTAGAAATCAGGAGTTTCAAGTTTCATTTTTAAAGCAATTTTATTGAGATATATCCACATACCATACAACCTTCTAAAGTGTACATTCTGTGGCTTTTGGTATAATCACAGAGTTGTACATTAAACACCGCAATCAATATTTGAGCATTTTCATTTCTCTAAAAAGGAGTACCCTTTAGCACTCACCTCTCAATCCCTCTATCCTTCCCTTGCCATAAATATCTGCTAATTTAATTTCATCACTATAAATTTATTTATATTTACAATTTTTATAAATGGAGTAAAACAATATGCAGTACTTTGTGTCTGGTTTCTGTCACTTAGCATAATCAGTTCTCTTTTTTTAACAATTGATGAAAAATATTAATACATTATTATTCACTATAATCCATACTTTACTTTAGGTGTATTTTTGCCCAAATACCACCCTATTATTTACATCTTGTAATATTAATGTAGAGTTGTTCTGATTCATGGAAGAAACTTCTTATATTTTTACATTAACCACACTTGTTGTCTGCAACAGGGTTTACTATGCTGTATCAAGTTTCATTTTCCTATCCTGTTTTTATTTTGTTTAATTAAGTTTTTAAGGTGCCTTAGTGTATCTTCAAATGAATGATTCATTGTAACAGTTAAGGATTCTTCTCCACTCTCTTCTCCTCTTTTGAATTAAATAAATGATTTCATCTGGAAGGAAGCAAGATGCAACCTTAGAATTATTGCTACTGACTTTTAGTGTTTTCCTAATGTCTTTATTTTATAAAATGGCTAATCAGGGATGCAGGAATCTTCCTCAGGTCCAATGGATAGTATTGAATGTGAGGGAAATGAGTGCTACTAAATAATAGTTTGTGAAATGTCAAGGTACAGAATTTGGATGTTTCCAGTCCCAAAAAGTTAATGACAATATGCTCATCCTTTTAATGGAAACATTACTAGGAGGCTCCTGGCTACATAATCCATCATATTGCAGAAGACTTGCTGACTTATGCTTTGTGACGGACCAGTGAGAAAAATATACAAACTCATACACCAATGTTGCAAATCAATTCTGCGGCAAAGTGGAAATAACTCTTGTACCAATAAGCGGTAAGACCTATGGAAAAAAAAATCCTTTTCTGAATTTTCAACTTGCAGATAGAAAGAGAAGCCATCAATCATGCTGGAGAGCTTCCATTTCAGGGCTGTTGTTCTTAAAGAAAAACCAGATGAAATCGGACAAGACCAGAATATGCAAAGGCCTTTGGCTTTTCCATGGTCTTGATGCAGGGAGGAAGCAAGAAGCGACTTTCTTTTTCTTCTAAATGTGAAACTTGTAGTCCAGCAAAGTCATGTACATAGGCTCAGTTTATTGTCAAAATGACTAATTAATCACTTCACAAATGGCTATTAATCATACATTAATGAGATATTCACTTTGCTCTGGCAATTGCAGGTTCTGTGGAAATCCTTTCTCCGTGGTACCCAAAGCAAACTAAAAGCATGCAGAACTCAATTAATCTTGGAGCAGCATGGGGTGTTTGAAACTGCTCGCAGTTTGAAAAGAAGTAAATAGTGAAGACATTTAAGCTGTCCACATTTCACTGTGTAAATTCAGAAGCACTTAATCTTCCCCTACACATTCTTTTGTTCCCTTTCTTCCTCTGTCGTGTTATAACTATGTTTCAAGCCTCCCCATTTCTTCCCTCAACCTTGTATGCTGAAACACAAACCAAAAAGAGTGGTCGTCTAATAAATAGGATTCTCATCCCTCTTGAATAAACAGACAATGGATAGAGACAACATGCATAGATATGATATTCCAGCAAAAGGACTCAAGGCAGAGGGAGGAGCCAGGGTGAAGCATGAATCTACAAAAGGGCATGATGTTTTAGAGGATGGTAAGCAACATATGGAGCCAAGATATTGGATGCCTGGGGAGAAGGCTGAGTATATGTAAGGAATGATGCCAGTCAGGAAGGTTGAAGTCAGATTCTGAAGAGTGTTGTCCACCTCTAAGTGCACTGGGAGCCACCAGGAGTTTTTCTGCAGAGAACTGACCTGATTGGATTTGTGCCAGGAATGCGAGGGTAAGTCTATGCCTGGATAAGGCCCCTGTGTGACTTGGAATAAAAGTGAACGGATTTTGCATGTGAGAGAGACATGAATAATTGTGTCTACGAGGGCCAATTGAGATACAGTTATTTCCTAAGGTCCCTAATTCTACACCCCTCCCTCTACCCACACGCTTCACCATAAAATTTTGCTGTGTGCTTCCACGGTGGGCAGGACTCCTTCCTTCTGGGTTTGGCCACATGATCTATTGACATATTGTCACTTCTGACTTATCCTAAAATAAAGTCTCAACCGCAGTCACTTCCTTTTGTTAGCAAACTCAGACTGCATTTGGATAACAGGGTGTGATCAGTTGCCCAAGCTTCAGTGGACTCTGGAGGGGAAAGGAAGCAGCTCTGGCCCACTGCTAGCAGAGGAGGCAGGGGGAAATAGATCATTTAAACTGAGTTCAAATTATCCATCAGCAATGGCTGTCACTCATTTGCTGTTGTTTAATAGTCTAAAAGCAAATGTATTTTGTTATCATAAAAAATTAATTTTCTTCTCAAGTCCACTTAGTCTCAAGGACACTGAAACTTGTATATTATTCCTTCCAAGATAAAAACCCTGGCCTAAATATGCTAAATAACAATTTCTACCGTTCCTGGGCCTGGGTTACATCTATAGGTCTCTCACTTTAATTGAAAACTTTTTCCTGTGAACCAGATGGGGAAAAAATGTAACCAATTTAAAATAGTTTCACTGATTCTTCAAAAAAATTCCCCATTTAGTGGAAGACATGCGATTGGGTAAGGAGTATAGGTTCAGCCTTCAACTTTTCCTTATTCTTTTCTCCTTTTTTAAGTACAAAAGGAAGACACAGAAATAACTTTCCTGTATTTTTTTAAAAATCCACTTTAAAAGGTATAGTTTGTTTGTTTGTTTGTTTGTTTGTTTGTTTATTTATTTATTTTTAAAGATACTTAGATTACAAAATGTTACACAAAAAATATAGGGCTTCCCATATGCTCCACTCCCCACACCTCCCACATAAACAACATCCTTCATTAGTGTGGCACATTCATTGCAATTGATAAAAGCATCCTGGGGCATTGCCACTGAGCATGGACATAGTTCACATTGTAGTTTATAGTCTCTCCCACACAATTCTGCAGGTTACGGGAAGATATATATAATGGCCTATATCTGTAGTTTCAATGTCACTCAGGATGAATCCTAAGTCCTGAAAAAGCCCCTGTATTACACTTGTTTTTCCCTCTCCCTGCCCCTATAGCCTCCAGTGGCCACTGCCTCCACATCAATGTTGGAAAAAAAATAAAATGTATGTACATGTAACAATATTTAGATTAAAAATACCAAGTGCTCCATTTTGAAAGATAGAGGAAATAAAATTATATATATATGTATAAATATATATGAGAAAGCTGAAGAATGCATATTTTTAAAGCTAGTATTTGTTATACTGAGAAAATTGCTTGAAGACTTGATTGTTTATCCAAACGGAGCATTTAAATCTTTTGAGAGAGTAAAAAAACTTATAATGGGAAAAAAAAGGTTTGGTTTATATACAAAAAAATGTACCAATTTTACATGTGCATTCTATGAGCTTTGACAATTACTCATCCATGTAAACTACCACCACAAACACAATACAGAATATTTTAACCCTTCTAGAAACTGTGCACTGGTATCCCACTGTGCTTTTAATCTGAGTTTTACTAATGACTAATTATGTTGAACATCTTTTCATGCAGTTATTTGCAATTTGTATGTGTTCTTCAGTGAAAGATCTGTTCAAATGCTTTGCCCATTTTAAAAATCAGGTTGTCTTGTTATTGTTGCGTTATAAGAGTTCTTTGCATATTCAGGACACGAGAAGATATCCTTTATCAAAAAAATTATGCTTTACCAATTTTTATGTTTTATCAATAGTCCATGACTTGCCTTTTAATTTATTAGCAGTTTCTTTTAGAGAGCAAAATTTATTTTTGATGAAATCCAATTTATTTAATTTTTCTTAAGGTTTGTGCTTTTTGTGTCTTAAGAAATCTTTGCCTAATCCAATTTCCAGAAATTTCCAGAAATTTTATAGTTTATATCGAACGTTTAGGTTTATGACCTATTTTGAAAAAAAATTTAGATATGGTGTGAGGTGTGAGTGGAAGATCATATTTTTTGTGCATAGCTACCCAGTTGTTCCAGCACCATTTGTTGAAAAGATTATCCTTTACCAACTGAATTACATTGGCATTTTTGTTGAAAATCAATTGACCATTGTGATAGTTAGGCTAAGTGTCAACTCGGCCAACTAATTGTGCCCAGTTGTTTGGTCAAGCAAGTACTGGGCTTTTATGGACTTTAGTTAGCAGTGAGTTTACTGCGCAGATAGCTGATTACATCTACATCAGCCAGGGAGACTGCCATCAGCAATGAGTGATGCTTTATCCAATCAGTTGAATGCCTTAAAAGGGGAAGTGATTTCAGCATTCAGGAAGAATTTCCCAGCTTGCCTTTGGACAGCCAGCATCTCCCGGAAACTCATCAAGGACCTTCATTGGACTGTCATCAGAGTCCCTGGTTTGCAGCCTGCCTGCGGAACCTGGACTTGTGCACCCCCACAGTCAGGTGAGAAACTCTTACAAAATCTCATACTATTGACAGATATTTCCTGTTGATTCTGTTTCGCTAGAGAACCCTGACTAATACTAATATAATGTGAGTTAATTTCTGGACCTCCTGTTCTGTTCCATTAATCTTTATATCTACTCTTATCCAATACTATAGTTTTATAATAAGTATTGAAATCTATCCTCCAACTTCATTCTTCTTTTTCAAAATTGTTTTGAATTTTCTAGGTTGTTTGTATTTCCATACATATATTAGAGTCATCTTGTCAATTTCTACCAAAAAAAAAGCCTCCTGAGATTTTGTCTGGGATATCATTGCATCTATAAATCATTTGGGAGAGAATTGATATGTTAACAGTATTGCATCTTCTGGCCCATGAACAAGGTATGTCACTCCATTTATCTGGGACTTTAATTTCCCTGAGTAATCTTTTGTAGTTTTCAGTATATATATCATTCCTATATTTTGTTAAATTTATCCCTCAATATTTCATGTTTTTGATGCTATTATAAATGGTATTGCATTTTATTTTAATTTCCAATTTGCATTGTTAGTATGTAGAAATATAACTGATTTTTTAAAAAACCATAAAACTTTATATTTTAGAACATTTTAGATGTACAGAAAAATGAGCAGCTAGTACAGAGATTCCAAATTGGCACACAGTTTCCCTTATTATTAACATTAGTATGGTATATTTGTTGTATTTAATAGATAATATTCATACATTTTTATTAAATAAAGCCCATAATTTATGGGCTTATCTAATGTCCTCTTTTTCTTCCAGGACATCCTAGATACTACATTACATTAAGTTGTCCTGTCTCCTTAAGCTCCTCTTGGCTGTGACGGTTTCTCAGATTTTCTTTATTTTTTATGATCTTGACAGTTTTGAGGAGCAAAGATCAGGTATTTTGTAGAAAGTTGTCACTTGAAATTTGTCCATTATTTTTTCAGATTACACTTCAGTTATTAGTTTTTGTGAGGAAGATCACAAAGGTAAAGTTCCATTTTAATCATATGATACAAAGGTACATACTGGCAATATGATTTAGCATTGTGGATGTTGATTTTGAGCGCCTGGCTGAAGTAGTGTTTGTCATATTTCTCCACTGCAAAGTTACTCCTTATTTTCCCATTTCCATCCTGTACAGTTTAGAAGGAAGTCACTAAGCATATCCCATACTTAAGGAGTTGGGAGTTATGTTCCCTCTCCTTTAGGGTGGTATATTGACAAAATTTAAATGAAATTCTTCTGCATGGGAGATTTGTCTCCTCTTCTCCATTTATTTCTTTATTCCATCATTTATTTATATCAGTAGGGACTCATAGATAAATTTATTTTATGCTTTGGGTCATAATCCAATATTACATTATTTATTCAATTGCTCAAATTGCTTTTGGTTTGGCCTTTGGGAACTCTTACAGTTGGCCTCTGTACTCCTTTGATGTACCCCATCAATGTGTTTTTTGTTTTGTTTTGTTTTGTTTTTTTGAACATTTTCTTATTTTGGCACTACAACATGCTCCAGGTTCATCTTGTTTATTTCCTACCCTAGCCCCAGAATCAAACATTTCTCCAAGGTCCTCTGGTTCTTTTTGTTGGTAGTAGAAACCAAGATTTGTGTGCTTGTTGCTCCTGGGGTATCATTTCTTTCAGGTCCCCTCAGCTGAAAGAGTAAAGAAATATCTATGTATAATAAGCTATGTATTTACATATATCAATAACTATATCTATATGTAGTCATCTGTGTCTATAGTAAGGTAAACATATGCTCTTACTGTTGTCCCCAATTCTAAGCTAGTACCACATGGATGATTCTAGACTCCTCCTCCTGCTTGTCTGTAAATTCGCACTCCAACCGTAAGAAAACTGGATCCTACCATCTGTCCTCCATTTACTTAATTTTTAATTTCCAGTTAACATGGATAGCAGTATCAGCATTGTTAACCTGTACCTCCATGGATAAGAAATTTATCAACTAGAGACCAGAATTTATGTGCAGTTCCTTCTGCCTCTAGTCTTACATAATATATTTGTTTCCAAAATTACATAGGTCAGTACCTATCCACCCACCCTTGTTTCATACATTTGTAATACAGTAGATTTTCTTGTCACAGTCTGCATTCATCCCTGGGATACTCTGACCTCCTACATGATTTTTTAATTGGCACACATTAAAGTTCACTCTTTGTGCTGGAAATTTTTTTTAATATATTTTTTTAAAGAGACTTAGATTGCACAAATGTTACACAAAAAATATAGGGATTCCCATATACCCCACTCCCCACACCTCCCACACCCTCCCACACAAGCAACATCCTTCATTAGTGTGGTACATTCATTGCAATTGATAAACTCATCCTAGGGCATTGCCATTGAGCCTAGACCATAGTTCACATTGTAGTTTACACTCTCTCTCACACAATTCTGCAGGCTATGTGAAGACATATAATGGCATATGTCTGTCATTGCAATGCCATTCAGGACCATTCCCAAGTCCCAAAAAAGCCCCCACATTACACC
>PVKH010027016.1:0-13094 GCA_004027955.1 Chaetophractus vellerosus
CCAAGTACACATGGACAGCCCAAAGATTTAAGTCTCTTGGACATACATCTGTCATCTCTAGAACTAACTATAGGTTCAAGTAGAAGGGGCAGTAGAGCATGTGAAGGGAAAACACAACTGAGTCCAACTCTGTCACACTGGGGAGCATAAATTCCAAAGTAGGGCCTACTGGCAGGGTGCCAAACTCCTCAGCTGTCTGCCCTGCCTATAGAGTCTGGATGTCTCCAGAGCTTTCAGGAGGTAATATTTACTTTGGCAGTCAATGAGTTCCTGCTGAGACTTGCATAAGTGTAACCTCTGAATGACGTCCCAACTCACTTTGAAGTCTCTTAGCCATATAAACTCATTTGACATTATCCTTTCCCCCGTTTGGTCAAGGACTTTTTCCAGGTGCATTGCTAGTTGGTTCTTGTTAGTAATCCCTTGGTGCCAGGGAGGCTCATCCCTGGGAGTCATGTCCCATGATGGTGGGAAGGTAATGCATTTATATGCTGAGTTTTGGCTTAGAGAGAGGCCACATTTGAGCAACAAGGAGGCTCTTGGGAGATAACACTTAGGCACCTTATAATACTATGCTGTTTCAATTTCAAAAGTAAAGGTTCATAAGTACAGTCATCACAATCAAGGGCCCATTAATGGTACATCCTCCTTCAGTAGTCACTGCCCCTGTACTCAGAGGATTCTTGCTGTCCCATTTTAGCCAATATCTTACATTTGGTGTATTTTTCCCCAAACCTACCCAGTTAATGACACCTGTGTTCGTACTATATACTTGTTATAGTTCATGAGAGAATGTTCTCATATTTGTTCTGCCAACCACAGTTCATCTTCCACCATAGGAGTCACTGTGTTATATAGTCCCATTTTTTGTACAGTCCGTTCAAAGTGCACACTCAGTGGCTCTCATGTTCATCACAGAGTTGTGCTATCATCACCTCAGTCAATTTCAAAATATTTTCATTACTCCAAAAGTGAAAATCCTATACCCCTTATACCCACTGTTGTCCCTTAGAATTGATATAGTGTCCTTTTTACCATTTCTGCAAAAATATTACAATATTACCATTAACTATATTTCATAAGTTACATTAGTTATAATTTTCCCATGTATTACCATATACTTAACACTTTTAAAGAACATTATTATGCTTATAGTATTTACCACAATCTTCATCCACCACCAAAACACCATGTTATACAGACCCTATATTATTATCCAGCTTCTTTTCAATTGAAATATTACACTCACAGACTACCCCTTTCAGTCACAATCACATTTTAAAATCAGCCATGTTAGTTATACTCACTATAATATATTACCATCAACTCTATTCATTTTCACACATTTACAATTAAACTTATTAAAAATTCTACATACATTAAGCATCAGCTCTTATTCTTAACCCTTTCAATTTTGTAGTAACTTATATTCTATAGAGTTTACCTCTATGAGTTTACTCAACATTTTAGTCCATATTAGTGAGACCATATAATATTTGTTTTCTGTCTGACTTATTTCACTCAACATAATGTCCTCAAGGTTCATCCATGTTGTCATATGCATCCTGATTTCCTTTCTTCTTATAGCTGAATAGTATTCTGATTTATGTATAATTCCACATTTTGTTTATCCACAGTTTGTTTATGGACTCTTGGGTTGTTTCCATATTTTAGCAGTTTTGAATAATGCTGCTATGAACATCTGTGTGTAAATGTCAGTTCATGTCAATTGCTTTCAGTTCTTCTGAATATATTCCTAGTTACAGGACTGCTGGATCATAAGGCAGTTCCATATTTAGTTTCTTGAGTAACAGTCAAACTATCTTCCATGGAGGCTGTGCCATTCTACATTTCCAGCAACAGTGAAGGAGTGTTCCTATTTCTTCACATTCTTTACAGCACTTACTGTTTTCTGTTTTTGTAATAATGGCCATTCTATAAGGTGTGAAACGATATCTCAGTATAGTTTTGACCTGAATTTCCCTAATAGCTAATGATGTTCAACATTTTTCATGTACATTTTGGCCATTTTTATTTCCTCTTTTGATAAATGTCTATTCAAGTATTTGGCTCATTTTTCAATTGTGTTGCTTGTCTTTTTATTGTTGAGTCATATGATCTCTTTATATAACATGGATATCAAACCCTTATCTGATAGGGGTTTCCAAATATTTTCTCCCATTGAATAGATTGCCTTTTCACTTTCTTGACAAAGTCCTTTGAAGCACAAAAGTGTTTACGTTTGAAGAGATCCGATGTATCTATTTTTCCTTTTGTTGCTTGTGCTTTGGGTGTAAGGTTTAAGAAACCACTGCCTGCCACAAGATCTTGAAGATGTTTCCCTCCATTTTCTTCTAGGAGTTTTGTGGTTGTAGCTTTTATGTTTAGGTCTTTGATCTGTTTTGAGTTAATTTTAGTTTAAGGTGTGAGATAAGGGTCCTCCTTCTTTTTTTTGCATGTGGATATCCAGTTCTCCCTGTACCATTTGTTGAATAGACTGTTCTAGCCCAGCGGGGTGGGCTTGAAAGCCTTGTCAAAAATCACTTTGCCTAAATTTGAAGATCTATTTCTGAACACTCAATTCTATTCCATTTGTCAACATACCTATCTTTATGCCAGTACCATGCTGTTTTTACCACTGTAGCTGAGTAATATGCTTTGAAGTAAGGAAGTGAATGAGTCTTCCAACTTCATTCTTCTTTTTAAAGATATCTTTGGTTATTCAAAACCTATTGCTTTCTAAAAAAAATTGATAATTGGCCTTTCTAATTTGTAAAAAAGACTGCTTGAAGTTTTATTGGTAATCCCTACCTTTCCTAACTTTCTCTATAATATTTTTAAGTCAAGTTTTCATTTGAAGAACTCATATCAAGGTTAAGTTTTAAAATAATTTTCAACCATCTTTACATTTATAAGATACTTCTTGAACTGGTGTTATATTTTATTCCTATTGGTAGTTACTAGTAAACAATTTCTGGCGTTGCTTGAAAATTTCCGAATGGCCAATACTATCTATTTAGCTAGTTGTTTATTTGCTTATTTTACAGCTTTGTTGAAATATAATTTGCATACCATAAAATTAACTCATTTTAAGTGTACAACTCCCTAGTTTTTAGTAAATTTACAGAGTAGTGCAACCATTGCCACAATCTAACTTTGGAATATATCCATCACCCAAAAAGAAACCGCATGCCCATTTTAGTCATTCTCAGTTCCCACATTCAACCCCAGGCAACCACTAATCTACTTCCTGTTTCCATCACATATTATTTATTGATTTCCTTTTTAATTGTTTGTTTTAAAGATTTGGAGTTTGTCTAACTAGTTTGCACTTGTTTCCATAGGCCCACTAGAAACCAGAAGCCCATGGCCTAAACTTTCCTGTTTGCCTCATATTAAATCGTTTATGAAAATACAGTGGGATGATTAGAGAAGAAAAATGTAGTAACAGGAATGCTATATTGGTGCATACTGTTGTCCTATTTTAAATCATTCACTTTCATTGATATTTTTTGGGGGGTCTGAAATGTTACTGTGATTTGGACTACACATTTTAGCGTGCAGTAACTATTGATGAATATGAGTTAGAAATCTTTTGTTTGTGACCATCGGAGAGGCAGCCTGAACCATTTAATCAACAGGGATATTTATTGGCTCCTGGAATGGAAAGCAGCCTTGTATAACCGAGCTGGGGGAAACAACCAGCCCCTGGGATTCAGGCACTGTGAAGAATCAATCTGGTTTTCTTCTCTGCCTTTCTCAGGTTATCTCATTGCACACTGCATTTTTCCTTGTGGTAGCAAACTTTGTTTTTGGTAGCTTTCTAGTTTTCTTGCCTAACTCTTGTGAGAAATTGACCTAACTTTATTTGGAGAGAGTGTCTTAAGTCCAAGCATCTTAAGCTGGGATTGGTAGTTGTTTGGCTCTAGAATTAATGGGTTAGGTGAGAGGCTCATCCCTGGATCAATCAGATGTGCTTAGGGAGGTAAGGTACTTTGATTGGCCCAGTTTGGGCCTAGACCTGGATCTGTCCACTGTAGCCAAGGAGGCAGGGTTACTTGAGAACATGACAGCACCTATGGAAGGGCTTCTTTCTTAACAAGGAGTCCGTGAGCTTGAATTGAAAAAAAAAAAAAAAAACATTATTCTTGTGGGGATGTTTTAATGCTGGTGTGATGTATTTATTAAATAATACACAGTATAGGGTGGACTTAGTAAGGGGTCCATGTTTTTCACTTGATTGGCAAAGGGGTCCATGGAACGAAAAAGGTTAAGAACCCCTGAACTATGGGCTTCCTGTAAATGAATTATGGGGAGAAAGAGGTCCCCATTGAAAAGAGGGGACAATTCTAGCAATCACAGAAGATGGAAGTGGTGCTGACTAGAAACAAAAACATAAATAGGTGTCTACCAGGTAATGCCCAAATTGTTATCCCTTCTGTACAATACTTGCTATCTTTCTGCACTTCAGGACTTGTTAAGCTGTACATAAAGATAGATAAATCCTTCTGGAATTTTGTTCAGACAGAGCAGCAAGAATGTGTGCTGGTTCATGCATTTGTCTTTATAAAATTTGGTGCCAATTGCAATGTTGCTTATACCACCTTAATAGGAACTAATTCATACAGCTTCTGCTTGAAGACTATGTGTCAGATCCCATCCATTGCCATGTGTGTCTCTTTGATAAATGGACTGGTAAAAGATGATTAACTCTAGGTCACTTCACTGAATTGTAAATTGAGGAAACCTACTTCTCTGCAAAGTGATCAAGTGTAATTTCTTTAGAGGTAATTGAGTCTACTTAGAAGTAAATTATCAGTGTTCTCCAGAGTAGTGAAGAAATCCATCAACAGAAGAAAAAAGTATTAAGAAATACAATGAGTGCAAGTTTTAGATCCAGTTTAGACCAAATAGATAGTTTGAGTTGGAAATTCTACTTCCACGTGGCTGCAATATTTCTACTGGATAAGCATATGGCCATCTGGAGGCAGTGAGTTGAATGGCATGACTAATAGGCTGGAAGTCCTTGCAAGTGATAATGAGAGAGGTCTGGGGCTGGAGGCCTAAGCCTTTACTTGAGGCAGCACTACCTCTCTTTTCAAGCAAACTACTTACCAAAGATAAGTGCATAGAATCCAATCAACATTCAGTGTTTTTGAATGTTTACTCTGTGGGTGGTGCTCAGCTAAAGGACATAGATGTAAAGATAAAGAAGATAAAATCTCTATAGCCAAATAGCTTATACTCTAGTAGTAGAGTTAGCTGGGTAAGGAGATGATAAGAGTGCATGTAGTAAGTTGTATCAAAAAGGTATAAACAAGGGAAGCAGACATGGCTCAAGCAATTGGGTTCCCACATACCACATGGGAGGTCCTAGGTTCTAGAGAAGACAAGCAAGACAGCAAGCTGGCGTGGTGAGCTGACGCACAAGATGACGCAACAAGGAGACACAAAGAGGAAACACAATGAGAGACACAACAAAGCAGAGAGCGGAGGTTGCTCAAGCAATTGAGCACCTCTCTCCCACATGGGAGGCCTTGGGTTCAGTTCCTGGTGCCTCCTAAAGATAAGTCGAGCAGACACAGCACACATGAATGAACACAGAGAGCAGACAGTGAGCACAAACGACGAGGTAGGGAGAGATACAAATAAAATAAATCTTAAAAAAAAATAAAGTGTGTTACATGATTTTTAAAAAAGGTATAAACAAGGTGATGTGGAAGCCTACCAGCACTGGAACAAATTCTGCCCAAGATTCTAGGTACAGTTTCACTCATGTGGTCATGTTCAAAGAAGGTCATGAAGATCAGAAAATATTTTCTCAGTGAGGAAGAGCAGGCTAAATAAAGGATAGGACATATGCAAAAACAGAAACCTTGAAAGGTACTGTATTCAAGGCAACTCAGGGAGATGAATTTCAGTGTGACTAGAATGTCGATATAGACTAGCACAATACAATAGAACTCTGTGATGATGGCATTGTTCCTTATCTTCACTCTCCTATATGGCAGCCACAAACCATATTGTCTTTTAAGCACTTGAAACATGAAAGAGTATGACTGATAAACTCAATTTTCTTTTAATTTAACTTAAATAACTCCTTGAGGATAGTGGCTACCATAGTGAGCAGATCAAGTCTTTGGACCTGGATAATTATGGGAGATAGGGAGAAGTCTGTAGTTAAGTAAACGGTGCTGGTTCACTTGTTTTAGGACAAAAGCTGTGGCATCAGTGTGGAGAAGATAGGATACTAAGAAGGCCGATAGGGTCAAGAAAATGAGTTAGGGTCAGGAGTTGAGTTAAGACGGACCTGACAAGGGCATGAGCAGTGAGTCTGACAGCGGAAGGGGCCACGTTGCTGAGGTAGATGCAGTAAGATTAGATTAGCCATCAGCTGTGAAGTATAAAGAGAAGTGCTTGCAGAAGACTCTCATGTCTTTAATTCAGGAAATTGAATGGATGTCGACACTTGGTAGAAAAAGGAATGAAAGGAGATTAGCAGCTTGGGTGGAAGAAGTAGTTAACTCAATGTTTTGAATGTTTAGTTTGAAGTGAAAGACATTAAGATGCTTGGAATTTGTAAAGTTTTAGAGAAAAGATGAAAATAAAAATGGATCACTTGAAATAAGTTGAAAATGTCTTTAGATCAAGTGATTCATCACCATCTTAAACCCTTACTGTTTTCCCTTTTTGTTCTGATTAAGCTATCACTTTATACCTACAAAAACTTTAAATAATGCAAGAAGTTTATGTCTAGAGTTCAGGAAAGGACCGGGGTGTACCAGGACCATGCTAGCGCTTCCATTTTTTTCCTTTTATTCTGGAAGATTTAGCAAAGTCAGAAAGCTAGCATACACAATGATATCTTACCATTAATTTACCCGATTTTACAGAGGTCTGAGATATGAACAAAGTACCTCACCCAGGATCTAGTTCTGTTTTAGAATATAGTGATTTTATACTGCATTTTCCGGTGTCCCATTGATAAGTATTTGGGACACCATCCCCATTCAGGAAGAAGGAGGCCTCGAAGCATTCATAATGAGCTCCATACTTTCACATTGTTTCTGTCTTGAAAAGTAGATTCCTGGTGCCCCTCTTCCCAGCCTCATCACCAAGAGCCTGGACCATTGACTGAAGAAGACTTTATAACGCACAGGTCTTAGTTGGATGGTTACCAAAGTACAGCTTGCCATTCTTTTACATCAGTCTGGTCATAAGCTAGGATCCATTTTTTATTCTCCGCCTATCTACATTGGTTCTGCGAGCTACCACCCTTAGTAGTAGTGATAACTAGTTTGCATGGATGTATTTCCCCTCCTTTGTCAGCACCTTCTTGAGTGGTAACTGTTTAACAAAATCACCCTTCTTTGTCTTTGTGACTCTGCTCCTCCCCAGAATTCTCTCTTCATTCCTTTCATAGGCAATAGGCAGTGGCCCCAGTGGATGTAAAATGGGCTTCATAAAGTGAGTGATGCCTACTTATTATGTTCATGGTTTATAAAAATAAACAGCCTCTCTGTAGCAGTGACTTTCCATCTTTCTGCTCTGCTATTGCATTGCAAAAGACCTCTATCTTCCTTTACTTAATTCTGTGCTCTTAGAAAAAATGTTCGTATTATAAATTTGAGAACAGGATTTCATTCCAGAGATGACCATACACACTGTAGTTTTAACCCTTCTTTGGCACATCCATTCCAAAGACAATCAAAAGAAGGGTAGATGTTGTCGGTATAAACTTTTTCTGGGTCAGTGGTTTCTGCAGATTCAGAATCTGCTACAGAATAGACTCAAGCGAATCCTCAGACATTTACAAGGCAGGCTTTGAAATGGTGAATATTTAATCATACCAAATGACAAAACATTACTACTGAGAATCCAATTTAAAATTGTGTCTTTTAACTCTTTGACAGTGTGAAAATTAGCATCAAGGGCACTTTGCAATTCCAAATCATGTGACAGCCAAAGTGAAAGAGACTAACATGCCAAACCTTGGAACTTTTCCAGAAAGCTGATTGGCCCTGTGGATGAGCAGGTGCACAACTAGTACTGGACATGTGTTAAGGAAAAGAAAAAACAACTAAACCAACCAAATGGTGATGACAATGATGATGTGAACAGTTTATCTCTCAGAGAAATTGGACTTTAGTTTCTTGTGCTCCGTTTATTTGAGTATTCATACTAGTATGAGCTAACCTTTATGGAGCAATAGCAAAAGTGTTTTGCTTGAATGAAATCACATACTCCTCATATGGACTCCATGAAGTAGAGGCTAATATTTATATGTTATAATTATTATTTATAAGTAAGGAAACTGAGAAACATGGAGGTTGTTAGGTCATGCGGTCACTATGTGGTAGAGCTGCCTGGCTCTGGAACCCATGCTATTATCACCCTAACAGTCTCTGCAAGTGTCTGGGTTCCAAATGACTTCTACCGCTTTTTAAAAATATTGGCTTGGTATTCCTGGGTGTCAGATTCTCACCAGTACTGCTTTTGTTCTTTAAATGTGCATCTGCTTCTGCAAATATAGTACTAAGATGAATATGAGAATAGAGTCATCCAAAAGTCAGCAAGCACCAGTCTCCCAAACCCTACCTTTGAAGAACCTATAGAGCCCTACACAGTTGCAAATGTTCTTAACTCATGGATGTACCACTTCAACCCAGGATCCATTTCACATACAGACTCTGTAAGTTAGGATTTTATTTACAGAAGGCAAACAGCACACATACATCATCCTAAAAGAGTTCAACAATAAAGTCTGAAAACTTTCAGTTCTTTAAAAGATACCATGGCTTGGGGCGGGGTTGGGAGCAGATGTAGCGCAAGTGGTTGCATGCCTGCTTCCCATGTACGAGGTCCCAGGTTTGATCCCAGGCACCTCCTAAAAACAACAAAAAACAGTTGAAATGAAAAAAAACAGCTCTCATTGTGGAGCAGAGATAGCTCAGTGGCTGAGCACCTGCTTCCCAGGTACAAGGTCCCAGGTTCAATCCCCAGTACTTCCTAAAAATGAACAAACAAACAAACAAACAAAAATGGAAAAAAAACAACTCTCACTGGGGAATGGATGTAGCTCAGTGGTTGAGTGCCTACTTCCCGTGTACCAGATCCTGGGTTCAAGCTCCAGTACTTAAAAAAAAAAAAACAATAATAATAATAATAAAATAAAATAAAAGATAAAATAAAACCTTGGGGCCTCCCATTAAAACAGTTTTGTATTTGCTTCTTCTGAAGAAAAAATCCTGTGGTTAAAGACTCTTTCATGTTAGCAACTTGTTTTAACTCTGGTAAGACCAAGCCTAATTGAACAGTTCTTTCTGAATTTTGCAAGAATTTTGTGAGAATTTTGTGTTAGAGAACATGTGTGCAGTTATATGGGCATTTTTGAAAGTAAGAATGACAGGGTATAGTGGATGAATTCTGGATTTTATTTGACTAGAATGGTGTCAGGTAATGTAGGCTGGAGTCTTAAGTTTGCTGTGTGTCTTTATATTACAGCCAAATGATTGGGCAAGACTAATTTTACTAATAGCATAAAGAATCACCTCTCTGCAGCTAGATCACCTGTGGTTGAGTTGCTGTTTTTAGCTCTCTTTTACTTTAGGGATGCAAGTGTCCAGAGATAGACTCTATATGCACACATATACAGTGCACTAAAATATTTTATGTTCTAGTAGAGTTATTTGGCTCTTCCCTATCCAGAAATCTTAAGAAGAGGTATTTGGGTGCTTCAACTTAGCAGATTTTATACCCAGCGATAGTGTGGTTCAAGGGGATCAACTGTCGAAGAAAGGATTTGACTATTGGTTTTATAGTTGATGTTTAGTTAGTCATTTTTTTTTCAATAAACATTAATTTATAGCATTACTGGAAGAGCCCTGTGGGTAGGTGCGGTAGAGAATACAGATAAAAATAAGGCACGTGCCTTGTCCTATATGAGTTTGCAATCAGTTTTTCCTGAGAATCTTCCATGGTACTTACCCCAAAGAATACATCACCACTCTAGTTTCTTCTCAGTTGTTTGTGAAAACCTTAAATAGAAATTTGGATTGTTGCAATGTTATCCAAAGGTAGGCCCTCCTGAAGATGCCAAATGTGAAAGCAGTCTTTCTTCATTCATCTGAAACATCCAGAAAGAGGGCACCTATGATGAATGTCATGGGGGAAACAAAATAAGATAGAACTATCAAAATAATTCCTAAGATAATATATGTAGGGTGAAAAGTTCACAATGTGAAGTAGGATAAGTGAAAATGAGTGATAGAGAATATAAATTCTAAATAAATTCAAAGGAGGAGTAAATTCAAAGCTCAGGAATGGATTTGTGAACAGTACAAATGCAAGTTTCAGCTCTAGGAGCTACCTCTCCCTCCAGTCTAAGCATGAGTCTTTGTACCATAGTGACTTGGGTTCAATATATGCAATATGTTTTTTTCTGTGTATTCTAGTGTTTTCTACACAAATTTTCCCCAAGAGATATTACAGATAAATTTGTCTTTTAATATTAATTTGTTTCATTTGGTTAAGTTAGAGATATTTCACTTCACCAAACATCCCAAGCACAATCAAATGACATTAAGTTGTCTAAATCAAACATGTGAAGTTATTCTAATGTGTAACATTAGAAGGAAAACCATTCTGTTTTTAAACTTAAAATGGCTGAACGATTTGTACAATGCAGAGAAAATAAAAATTGTAGTGGTAAAAAAATAACATTTTTGGAGAAAGATTCTCTTGAAAATGTTTTGGCAGAAAAGTGAAAAGTCTCATAATGAAGTGTTGGATAAGATCTCAGTGGAGAAAAAGTCAAGGAAAGGAAGTGTATGGGGGTGGGTATAAGGAAAGAGTAAAAATCTGTTAAGAGGGATTCATGATGCAAAGAAATGGAATAAAGCCAAATATATAGGAGAAAAGTAATTGATGAGGAAAAAGATGTGTAATACAGGATGAGGAACCAGAAAGCTTCATTGCAATGCCAATAAGGAAAGGAATAATGCATTGTTGAACTGATCTCTTCTTAAGTGTTTTTACAGAATTCTTGGTTGGTAACAAAATAATCATTTGATAAAATTCTCACAAGAATCTGTGACTTACTCTCTTAAAATATTCAGCACACTGTTTATAATTCAACAAACATAATTCTCCCCATTTTTTTTTTTTAATTTTCAGGAAAATACTCTGTTTTATCTGACTAGTGTAAAGCTTTCTTTATCCTACATCTTGTCCTGCTGCACATCTTTGCTCCCCCCTGGTACGTTTTTAAAGTGACACCAGCACATAATGCTATTATTGAAAACTGAATCACTGACAAATTGAAAGTATCTCCAATTTAAACCAGACTCCTCTCTTGTAACATTAAATTAAAAGCTGTCCGAAAGGAAGATATTTTTAAGAAAATATTGTACTTTCAGTGGGTCCGGAGTCAGCCTTGTATTTCAAAGTTCCTTCAGTAAACAGTAGGACATTTTATTCACTTTGATTTATTTCCTGAATCTAATTCTATCCCCCAATGGCTAAAAGGCCTTTGATACATTGTATTCTTTTGGAGCACACTTCTCCTCCCACCAGTTTGGATGGAAAATTGCTACACACACATATTATTTTGTTGTTGGAAGCCTATTAATAGTGATTAAAATCCAAGCTTATTTTTACCCCCAAAAATGTTTCCTTAAAAATAAGGTCAAATTTCAGTGACCTTGATAGTGGAGAGACCTCATGGGCAGGCACTCATCAAAATTGTGTAGTCAAAAATATATGTTTGAGTTATCTGCAGTTCCTGTCTTAATGGTAAGACCTGTGTGAAGAAATAATCTCATCCTATCTTTTTTTTTTCTTTTTAACTCTAGTGTGAGTTTAAGCCACTATGCAATGTTCTGCTTGGTATTTTCATTTTAAGTCTTGTCTCTAAAAGTGAAATAAAATATCAAGTCAGAGGCAGCGTGTGTAGGGGTGTTTTGTAGTGGGTAGGCTGATGAAGTCTTACAAAAAGATAACAGGCTGACTTGTAGTGCATACTCTATTGGTGGAAGCTGTCAACCTCAGTGTATGATAATGATATTGTTATTATTTATATCAACAGTACCTTTAATTTATTAGATTCATAACTAATGATCATACCTGCACATGCATATCTGATGATTTTTTGGTGCTTTACTCCATTTAAAAAGCTCCTGTATGGGGAGCAGATGTGGCTCAAGCGGTTGAGCCTTCCACGTGGGTGATCCTGGGTTCACTTCCCGGTGCCTCCTGAAAAAGCAAAAACAAACAACAAGCAAAACGAACAAACAAAAAAACAAAAAAATCAACTCAGGGAAACCGATGTGGCTCAGTGGTTGAGCACCAGCTTCCCACAAACGAGGTCCTGAGTTCAGTCCCCGGCCCTGGTACCTAAAAAAAAAGCTCCTGTATCTTATGTTAGCTGATATCCTTTTTAACAAGTTATGTAAAGGAAATTGTTTATTTTGTGTTAGGTTTTTTTTTGTTAGTTTGTAGACATTCTTTTAGTTTCTAGAATTAAAGTAAGTGGAGTCTTGATATAAGAATCCAAAAGTTAGAATAGTGTGGAAGGATGCTAACATGCTTAGACTTTTTCAAGTTCAATGACTTATCTTGGAGTGTATCCTTTCCAACATCTCCGTGGTGCTATTAATGTAATCATTAATGGAGTTGCAGGGGATTGGGCTCCAGGTATTATTAACTTATAAAAGGATTTAGGAAGGAGAAAAACCCATCGATTTTTGTTTCCTAGCTGTTAAAAATACCATACAATGAGATGCGTTAAACAATGGAAACTTGTGGGTTCACGGTTTCGAGGATAGAAGTACAAAACCAGGGCATCAGCAAGGCAATGCTTTCTACCTTAAAGGCTTGGCATTCTAGGGCTGGCTGCCAGCGATCCTTGGGGCTTCTCAGCTTTTCTGTCACAAGGCCATGCACATGACGGCATCGTTTTTCTCCTCTGGTTCCATTGACATCCAGCTTCTGGCTGCTCCCTGTGGCTTCTCTTCTCTATAAAAGCCTACAGTAAAGAAAGTAAGACCCATCCTAACTGAAGTAACCTCATCACACAGTCCTATTTACAATGGCTT
>PVKH010027017.1:0-13093 GCA_004027955.1 Chaetophractus vellerosus
TAATTAAAGAAGCTGGATGATGGATACATGGACTTCATTATACAAATCTATTTTTCAGGTATGTGTAAAATTTTCTGCAATAAAATTTAAAAAAAATAAAATTAAAAAAAAAAAAAAAAAAAAAAAAAAAAAAAAAAAAAAAAAAAAAAAAAAAAAAAAAAAAAAAAAAACAAGTATAAGGAGAGGAAAAAAAACCAAGGCAGCTAGCGCATGCCAAGTGCTAATTAACACACACACAAATAAAAATAGGTCATAAATTTACTCTAATTAGGAGACAAATATTATTTCAAAAAGCAGAGAAATATGTCATGAAATAAATGGGGCTTACAGTGAAAGACATAATAGCTTGGTGTAAAGCATTTCTTGGTTGTCAACTGTGTTACTTGATTACTTCGAAAGCTACAGTCACATTCCTCATCATGGTATGATAGCTGGTTTTTAAGGACTTGAGATGAGGGAAACATACCATAGTACTCTGCTATAATGACCATCTCTGTGCAACTTTCTCCTCTTAATTGAGTGTTGTGACAATAATTTTCCTGTGCTTTATAGAAAGTTATCTCATGTGTTTACCTAAAAAAATCATCAAAACACTACGGGAAACTATACATCTTGAATATGTTTTCTTTAACCCAACCAACAATTAGAGAGAAAGAGAGAAAGAGAGACATACTCTAAGTCAGGCAGTGGTTGATCAAAGTCATGAAATTCTTCAGGTAAGGTAATGGCATTATAAGCTGCTTCCCGATTTTCCTCAGGCAGGTCGACAACACCTGGAAAAGAAAAGGTAAGCTTGAAGGTCTAGTTACACTACAGATTATCTAGGGATGAAAAGGAGGCAATGTCAGTTTAATTTCCTAAGATTATATTCTAGAAGGGTTGATAACATATGTAGAGTAGCTTGAAGCATGAGTTTATCTATTTCTCAATGATTGCATGCTATTCTACTTCCTTTACCAAAAAAAAAAAAAAAAAGGTCAAAACACTAATTATGCATTAAGCTGACACATTTTTAAAAGGACATACTAGCAAATCAATACTAATAGTTATTTTTAAAATAAGTATGAAATTTATGAGGGGAGGAAAAAATGATTGCAAAGGAGTACCTCAAACATTAAGGAGTTGGTTATTTTTGAGAATGGGATTATGTGATTTTAATTTTCTTTATATTTTTTCCTATATATTTTTTTGGTTCTTTCTTGTCTTTTTTCCCCCCTATATTTTTGAAACTATTCACAATCAATATACATTGCTTGATATTTATTTATTTTATTTTAAGGAGGTACCAGGGATTGAAACCAGGACCTCATACACAGGAAGTAGATGCTCAACTACTAAGCTACACATCTGCTCCCCAATGAGAGTTGGTTTTTCATTTGTTTGTTTTTAGGAGGTACCGGGGATAGAACTTGAGACCTCATATGTGGGAAGCAGGTACTCAACCACTTGAGTTACATTTGCTCCCAATATACACTGCTTTAAAAGAAAGGCAAGGTTAGTTCTGGCAAGATGGCCTTGGCTTAGGTGGTCACTCCCCAGCTCTCTCACAAAAAACAGCTTGAAGGGGCAAAATCCTATCCCAGTGAGCTGTTTTCGGAACCCACAGAGCAGGAAGCTTTAGGGCATCGATCTGGAGGGAGCCAGACAAAGAGATAAAGAGCCCAAGGGAGGGGGCCGGCTGTAGCTCAATTGGTAGGGCGCCAGTTTACCACATGGGAGGCCCCGGGTTCGGTTCCCGGGGCCTCCTCAAGCAGGCAGACTGCCTTGAGAAGGCAAGCCACCGTGGGCAGGGCAAAGCCTCCGCGGGGGGCAAGGCAAGCCTCCGCGAGCAGGCAAGGCCGCCACACAGTGAGCTGACTTGGCGGGTCGCCGCAACGGGGGGAGACAAGCAGACACAAAAGAACGAAAAAATGAACACAGCAAGAACAAGCAGAAAGGGGGGAGGGGGGGTATATAATAAAATAAAACAAAACAGAACAAAACAAAACGAAACAAAACGAGCCCAAGGGAAAACCTTGGTGCTGGAGTTTGTAGATGTGCATCCAGGAGACTTGAATCTTTGGGCTGTCCATGTGCCAGCTGGGCCTTGAGCCTCAAAGGAGTTGCAACAGCTACTCTGCAGTTCACTGGGCTCACCCAGGACAACTCTCAAGGAGGTAATGATGGAAAACCACAATACCAAGGAACCAAAAGTCTACAAATGCAAGCAAGAGAGTCCTATCCATCGGGACTGAAGCCCCCTCTCAATCAGAGGTGGAGTGAGCATCACCATCCCAGAATCCTGAGGATTGGGGAATGAACTATGGACTAGAGTTGACTTACGGTATTCTACTATAGACTTATTGTGATTCTAGCAATGGAAGAACTTATATCACTGATGTGGAGGCAATGGCCACTGGAGGTTCTGAGGTCAGGGAGAGGGAAAACAGGTGTAATATGGGGGCATTTTCAGGATTTGGGAATTGTCCTGAATGACATTACAATGACAGATATAAGCCATTATATATCTTGCGATAACCTACAGAATTGTGTGGGAGAGAATGTAAGCTACCATGTAAACTATAATGCACATTTAGTGGCAATTCTCCAAAATGTGTTCATCAATTGCAATGAATGTATCACACTAAGGAAGGATGTTGGTAGTGTGGGTAAATGTGGGTGGTGTGGGGAGCAAGGCATTTGGGAATCCCCTATATTTTTTATGTAACATTTATGTAATCTAAATATCTTAAAAAAAAATAAAAAATAAAAAAAGGGCATAAATAAACAAAAAACAAGTTATTTAAACAAAATGTACTCATTTTGTTAGAAATCATTCAAGTACCCTAGCTTAACCAGTCTTTGCCTAAAAGTTAACTTCTAAATAAAATCTTTAGATATCAAAATTTTACTATTCATATATTAAACTAAAGTACTAGAACATAATGTTAGTAGGAATCACCATACCAAGCATCTCTCCTGTACATTCAGGTTATTTTAATTAGAATAAAATTTCATCAATGCTTTTAAAAAATTACCAAATCATATGTGAATTTAGGTAAACACCCTGGCAAGTATCTACTCAGATGGAAGTTTGGTTGCTAGAGTCCAGTTTTGGTTTTAATCATTACCTAAAAAAACCAACAGTAACAAAAAACTACAGAGAACATTTAATGAAAAGTCTCAAAAACTAAAGAGAATTTTATTTTAAGAATATACCCAAGGAGCAAAAAAAAAAAAAACCACACACACACACATATACAAGAATACACCAAAATTATTCAGGAAAAAATTAAAATCTTAAGACTTTCTTTTGAGGTATTAAAAAAAAAAATCATATAACAATTAGTTTCCAACATTTCAACCTCAGCTGACAGCTCTATTTAAGTTGCTGAAAAGTGGGCTAAAGAAAAAGTCAGCTCCAAAAGTAGAACAACAAAAAAGATTTCCATAACTCTACAGGTAGATGAGATGAAACTAAAGTGTGTTTCTTTCCTTCAACCATTGCCTCTCCAAGCCTTGGTCTTTCTTTGAAGGCTTTCTTGTATTGCCATGGAAGCAAAACATAAAACAAAATCTGCAAGAATGTGTATTCAGCAGTCTCCCATACCAAACACGAGAAACTCCAAAGCAAAAAACAAACAAACAAAACACCAGCAATACCTGGTCGAAAAGCCATCTTTATCTTAATGAATGCCTCATTACAGTCTGCAAGAAGATATTTGGCTTTCCTGTGATAGATTCGAACTACTCCCAGTAAGAGATGTCCTGATGTTCGAAGTGCCATCTTCACCTTTAAATAAAACAGTAATATTAATCTAATTTATAAAGTTAACTTTATAGTTTTAGAGGTAATTATAGATCAAAGTTTACATTTTGTGTCATTTATAAGCAAGTTTCTCCTTTATTTACTTATACACTTTATAAGCTAGTTAGCTTAACTCTGATTTTTGTCTAGTAAGTGATACCAATTCTAGGGTAGCAAGGAATTTTGCTTAAAGTTTAAATTATGATTAATTCATTCTGTTGCTTATAAAATAAAAATATAATGCATTTTTAAGTTACACGTATATTCCATAACACTCTGATTCAATATATTAATGACTAGCTGGCTCTACATTTATGGCCATTTAATGTGATGTAAAGCATAAATTATGAAGTTTACTGCTAAAGTTCTTAGGTATCTGAAATTCTAACAAATTTGTTACCAAATCTAGGACTTATCTGATGATAAATCCCTGATACAAAAAGTAATTCCCATGAATTCCATGGCTCCCATGAAAAAACAGAATCTACTTTTACATAGCCTTAGGAGAGAAATTTTAAATTAATATTGACTTCACTCAAGAAAGGAGAAAAAAAAAATCTCTGCCATGATCTTTACAAATTAGCAACTTTCAAAAAGTGGTGTTTGGACAAAGTCCTTCTTTGTGGATTAGTTGCGTTCAGAATTTAGGTTGGGAGTAGGTAAAATGAAGTACGGAACTATGGTTGTGGATCTAACTTGCATTAAGAGTGTAGCACGATGAAGAGCAGAGACTATATATTTAGGGAAATCTCTGCAGAAGATGCCACTGGCTGTCAAGAGAGTGTGTACACAGTTGCAACTAAGCTACATGCCTGTCACTTGTTCTAAACAACTAAACCAAGATTTCCCCTCGAGAACTGTACACCAAGAGCCAACGAGAAATTTACTACGTAGAAATAGCTTAACATTTTATCACAATAAAAAAACCAAAACCAATCAAACAAATTCCCAGTCAGGAATGGTTTTTAAAAGTTAAGTTAATTCTTACATTAACACACACACAAACACTCACGCCTTTTACGTGAGTCTTGAGCCACATGCCTTGTGCATGTGCATCTTCATACATTCTGAAGCATAGGTCCTTTAAGATCAGAATGTCTCTGTTTGTAACGTTCCTAACAGGGTACAAAGTACTCTGCACATACTAAAAAATATATACCTATTAGCCTTTTGAGCCAAACACCCTTAATAACTGCTTATGGATGTTGGAGATTAACCACACATATCGACTTCAAGAAAAGAGCTCAATTTTCCTTTTTCCACTCACTTACTTCAGTAAGCATACCTATATACGATGTGACAAGCAGTGCAAACTGGTACAAACTTCCAGAGAACAAATTGCTAATGCATATCAGAAATCTTCAAAATAGGACTATCACTTGGTTCAACAATTATTTGCTTAAACATCAATCTTAAGGAAAGATTTAAGAATATGAACAAGTATTTTGCAGGAAATGTTTACTAAATGATTATTTTTAATGAAGAAAAATGAGATCAAGTGTGTTTCAGACCTTTTCTGTATCTAAGTTCTATGGATAAGAGATTATAACCTTGTACAATGCAACTAATAAAAAGGATGGGAGAGCTGTGAGCAGAACTAAAACACAATCTAATGCAAGTTTGTGTACATATACAAAAAAAAATCAAGCCATACCAAAATATTAATTCTAAGCATAAACTTTAATTTCCCCCTCTCCTCAAACAAAACCTTCACATTTTTACTTTTCTGAACACTTTCTGCTATATCCCTAGCTTTGCTACTCTGAGAGTCCCTCACCCTTTCAGTGATAAAGAACTATTCATATTTTTAAAACACATTATGCCAGCATTCCCCAAACTGGCAATTTTCAGAACACTTGTTCTCAATGTTGGGCCAAATGGTCCACACAGTTGTATGTGAAACGTTTTCACAATAGGACAATTTGTGCATGAATGTGATATATGTATGCATGTGGAATACACACACACACACACACATAAACAAGACCCAAGAAAGGACTTTTAAAACACAGATGTATTGTATTTTTAAGAACTTTTCCATTCAGTCCTTCATACTTCTTAGAAGTCAGAATATCTGTTCTTCAATGAACTGTTAATGCTGAAAGTAGATTGTAAATATGCCTGTGTAATTTTAAGGTCCTTTTTAGGTTAAAAAAGAAAGAAAGAAAGAAAAAAGTATTACTTTTAAGTTATACTACTTGTGAAATCCAAGCCTGGAAATTCTTGCTTCAGAACAATTTCAGAGGATGTCAATAAAAGCTCTTCTGGGAAAAGAGCAGTAAACAAAGCAGAAAAAGCAAAGACATTCATGAGGCTTCCATTCTGGTAGGAGAGACGGAGGTAATTAAGTAAGGGAATAAGTATCTAAGGGAAGAGTATTCCTTGGAAAGGGCACAGCAAATGCAAAGGTTCTGAGATGGGGAAAATGAATGGTATTGTCACAAAACTTAAGTAGGCCTATAAAGCTGAAGTGAAGTGAGTGGCATATACCATTTGCCAGGTGGATAAGATAATTATTAGACCTGATCTTGGAATCTCTTCAAATTAATGGGTCCTTCTGAATATTTTACAAATTTGTAAGCACACATGTTTGAGCATAAAAACACCTAGAAAGCAAAATATATTTGACTACTGTCTCATTAAAATAGGCAAATGAAAATATCTGTGTAGTTACAGACTTTTTAAAGGAAGAGATGATCTCTTTCCCTGTGATTTGATATTCTGTAGCAACAAATCATATCTAGAAGTGATAAAGACTTAAGCAAAGCTCTGGATATTCTATGGCGTTTCCATGCTGCAGTGTTAACAGGTGACCACTTAAATAATCATTTTATAGCATTCTATTTCACATATCAATAAGTGATTAGCAAAGTGAATAAAATTATCAACATCAAACTTACCTTTGGTGAAATGATACTTTCCACACTGCTCTCTAAATTACATTCAAACACATGCGCTTTGGTTAGCTTCTTATCCCAGTGGGCCGCCAGCCAAATTTTGGCCAGAGGCCCTCTTTTACTGAGGACAAAATGTGCGTAGAACATTGTTCTGGTTGACTATAAAATAGGAGGAAACCTGAGGGGACAAAAAGTTAGTATTAAGTGCCATATAAGAATCGATATATTTATTGAGACACACGAGAAACCTGAAAACAAAACATAGTTTCTTACTCTTTAATATGAGAACTATGAAAGGCATGTGGTGTGTAAAAACATAATATGCATTTTAAAAAAACAATCTGTGGTTAATTTTGAAAGGGCAAGAAAGAGACCCCAGAATATTAAGAATTGAAGGGAAAAAGGACAAGTCAGATCAATTCATGCCTTGTTGTCATTTTAATAAAAATAAAAGCACTAGTTTTTAAAATAAACATTGCCATAAAAATCCTTATTCTTGAAATTCTATCAAGTGCTTAATTCCATTCCTATCCAGATTAATGACTGTGGAAATGGTCTACTCACTGACCAAAAGCTAGAAAAGCCTTCATGGCAAGAAAAAGAGTTGTCTAAGAAGGAAAATATGCAGACACAGATATTAATCAATGTGCAAATGCCCATTTTAAGAATTCCATTAAAAAATGAGTCATAGGTAAATGCTTTGTACAATTATTATATGTAAGTATTGTACTAAGCATTTCATATTCAACCAAGCAAAGGTTATAGGTAGATTAGCACCATTTTATAGGTGGGTAGTTTAGGAAAACGGTGGCACAAATAGTACCCTCAACTCAAGATCTTGAAAAGTCCTTGTGTACTTATAGTTTAAATACTTAATTCAGAATAATACATTATAAAACTTATGACTGCAATAATCTTACCAGAAATAGAAGTATGTCATTGACATTTTATTTTTCTTTTGCCAAGCTTTTATATTAATATGTAAGGGGAAAAGTAGCCTGAAAAACCCAGTTGGAAGAAAGTACATTAATTGTGGACACAAATATTTCCTTTTTAAAATTTATTATATATTCCCCCCCGCCCTTTCTGCTTGTTCTTGCTGTGTTCATTTTTCCATTCTTCTGTGTCTGCTTGCCTCCCCCCGCTTTGGCGACCCACTGAGTGAGCTCACCGCGCGGCGGCCTTGCCTGCTCGCGGGGGCTTGCCCTGCCTGCGGCGGCTTGCCTACTCAAGGCGGTCTGCCTGCTTGAGGACCCCAGGAACCAAACCCAGGGCCTCCCATGTGGTAAACTGGCGCCCTACCAATTGAGCTACAGTCGGCCCCCAAATATTTCCCTTAATATTATTTCCCTCTTTCATAGATTAAAAAAAAAATCTATTCTGCTGAATTTCTATTTATCGTTTTCTAAAATTCTCATGACTAAAATAAGGCATAAAAGTTATGCTTTTACAGACATAAACAAGTACAATAACAATGAAAAATACTTAAAATATTTTAAACTTTTAATTTTGAAATAGAGGTTCACAGTAAGTTGCTGAAAGAGTACAGAGAGGTCCTGAGTATCCTTCATCCAGTTTTCCCCAATAGAGACATCTTTTGTAACTATAGTACAATATCCAAACCAGGAAAATGACATTGGTACAATGTGTGTGCATAGTTCTATATGCCATTTTATCACAAGTAGGCTCATGTACCACCATAACAATGAAGATACAGAACTATTCCATCATCACAAAGATCTATAGTCACACTCATTCCCTGTCTCTACCATCCCTAAGATCTGGCAACCACCAAGCTGTTCTGTCTCTAATTTTGTCATTTCAAGAATGTTACATAAATGGAATGATACATTTGGTTGTTTCGAGTTTTTGTCTATTTCAAAGAAAGCTGCTGTGAGTATTCACTTATAGACTTTTGGTGGACATAAGTTTTCATTTCCCTGGAAAATAGGAGGGAAAATGGAAAATGCCCACAAGTGTGACTGCTAGGTAGTCTGATTAAATGTATGTTCAGTTTTCAAAGAAACTTTTAACACAAACCCTACCAAAATCTTAGTGAGGTTTTTAAATATGGACAAGAGTATTCTAAAATTTATATGGAAAGGCAAAGGAGCTAGGATGGTTAAAACTATTTTGAAAAAGAATAATGAAGTAGGAGAATTAGTTTAACTGATTTCAAATTTACTATATAGCTACAGTAATCAAGACAGCGTGGTATTGGCAGGAGACACATAGATCAATGAAACAGAACAGAGAACCCAGAAACAGAACCACACAAACATGTCCAATGTATTTCTGACACAGATGCAAAAGCAATTCAAAGAAGGAAGGATAGTCTTTTCAACAAATGGTGCTGAAGCAACTGGACATTCATAAGCAAAAGATGAAGCTTGATTTAAACCTCTAATCTCCTACAAAAGTTAACTCAAAATAGATCATAGAACTACTTAAAAAAAAAGTTTAGGAAAAAAAATTGGAGAAATTTTTGGGCCAAAAGCTTGGTGGAATTCTTACACATGATACAAAAAGCATGATCCATAAAGGGAAAAACATTGGAAACCTGACATTGGTTTCCATTCAAATTTAAAACGTTTGCTCTGCAGAAGACTGTTGAGGAAACGACAAGATACAGGCTGGAAAAAAGTACTTCCGAACCACATATGTGACAAGTACTTGGATCTAGAATGTACAAAGAATTCTCAAAACTCAGAAGCACAATAAATCCAATTAAGAAACAGGCAAAAGACAGGAAGAGAAATTTCACAGAAGAGAATATATACCAATGGCAAATAAGAACATGAAAAGATACTCACTACAGCTATTAGGGAAATGCAAATTAAGACCGCAATGAGCTACCACCATGTATCTATTACAAGAACTTAAAAAAAAAAAAGGCAATACTAAATGATGTTGATGATATAGAGAAGTGGGATCTCTCACACACTGCTGGTGGGAACATACAATTTCTTCTGAATTAGCGTCTTCAAAAAAATAGATCCAGGGGAAGATTACTCTAATTTTCAATTTTTCACAGACTGTAATTAAAAATAAAGCCAAACCAAGAACTTTATATGTTGTGCTTTCAATTAAAAACTGCACATCCTTTCCAGTAGTGTACAGGAAACATCTTTCACCGACAAAAGCCTGTCAAAAATGTTTGGGGTAAGGAAGGCACGTGAGTGAGTAATGCAGTCAGATATGCCATACTCCATTTTCCATCACTTCATGACAAAGGGTTCTTAAATTCTCATTCTCTGAACAGAATGCTCCCAAGAGATCATTAATTCACACACATTAGGACAATTTTCTCAAAAGAAAACAAAAACATAACAAAGACCCAGGCTTCAGCAATTGCCTAATGTGACCTTTCCCCCAAGGAATACTGAACTATGAATACTGAACTATGAATACCGAACTACAAAGAATTCAGACGGAGCACTCTAATGTAGTCGCATTAAATAATAATAGCTCAAGGGCCACTTATATGCCACTTAGCAGTGCTTTATAGATCAAAATATGATTCCCATAATCAGAGAACCAATGTTGCAAACCAGTGCTTCAACTTCAAGTATTAAAAAAGTTTGTAAGCTGCCTGTACAGTGTTATAAATAAAACCTACAAGATTTTATAGAAATCCAACATGGCAGCATATTCTTAGCAATATAGACGCTATTACAACAAACCCCAAGTTTCCAGTATGGAAGTAGACAGCTGTGTTCCAAATAAACAAGTTCTTTAATATTTAGCTCCTAGAATAATGCCTGCTATATGACAGTTAGTAAATATGTGCTTAATGATTAAGTAAACAGGATACACCAGATGATCCCATAATTGGCATATGTAAAAAATTCTGGAGATTCTGGAAATTTAAACTACTGGGACTTTTCAACAGGTGTCAGTAGCTCATGGCCAGCACTTCAGCTGCTGGTCAGAGGACCATGCCTAAAACATTCCAGCTATGCAGAGGCAAATAAGATGCCTTCTTGGCATGGGGGTGGGAACTAAGAAAAGCAGAATGGTGCTAAAATTAATCTGGGAAACAATTAGCAAGAGAAAATCTCCATAATAACTAAAAGAAGCCAGAGGAGCAGTGGTAGATTAGCTTATATCTAAACAAGCAGAAAGTGCAATCATTGTTGCCTTTTAAACCAAATTTTTTCTTCAATAATATCAAAGTTTACCCAATCTATGAAAACTTTTTTAAAAAGCAAAGGAAGGTTGATTAAGCTCTGTGTTTTGTAGACCCTGAATTTTGCTAATCCTTTACCAAAGATCTTAGTATAAAAGCCTGCTCACTGTACCACAGCACCGCCTAGCAATTTCCTTGTTTCAGAATCAAGTCACTCATTTCACTCATCTGTAAGAAAGCATGGCAGGATAGTGGGTATACATTGGTTTGACTTCTCCTGAGGGCAATTTGGCAACATCTTATGAAAATTTCAAACACACATGCTCGCCAATCAGAAACCACACTTCCAGTAATTAATGCCAAAGATATACCTGGAGATGTATAACATTAATGACACTGTTTTATATTGATCTTCCTCATGACAGTCCTATAAGGTAAATGCTGTTCCATTTTACAGATGAGGAAATGGGAGGGGAGAGTGTAAGTGATTTGCCAAAGGTCACTAGTATTTAACAAAAGTGGAACTTGAACTTCAGAGCCCCCACCTAAAACAACAACTCTAGGTTGTGGGTTCACCGTAGCTTCTAATAACGCAAAATTAGAAACAACCAGCCTGGCCATCAATAATGGACTTTTAAAGAATTTTTTTTTTTTTAAAAAGAGGGCTCTCTCTATAAATACATTTACACACACTTATATAAGCATAAAGTATCTGTGGAGTGCACACAAAACTGGCAACACTGGTTACCTCTGGAAAGTTGGTGTGCATGGAAAGAGAGAGAGCTCTTTTGTACCGTTTGAATTTTTTTTTTTTTTTTAACTCCAGGGAATACAAACCTTATTCAAAGTAAATACTACACCCGTGAGTTAAGAAACAAACTATTTTGCCATTTACTAGCAAGTTAAGCTGCTTAACCCTCTGTGCAGTTTAGTTTAACTATAAAAACCCAGAAAGTTGAAATTTATTGATTTACTAGTCTTGAAAACACTAACACCTAACTCAGATAAGAATGGGGCTATCTCCTTGGGCGTCACAGAGAGGGAGGATTCAGGGAAAGAAACTCCAACCCTGCACACTAGTGCTCCTCTCCCTTTTGATTCTAACTTTATCTGACCAAGGGTTTTACAACCAGGCAGTCCTAAGTTGAAATCCAGCTCCCTCCTTACTTAGTTGTTTTGTAATGGTCAATATGTTAATTAACCCTAAGAATTAGTTTTCCAATCTTTAAAATGGGGTTAACAGTCACCAAACAAGGTTAAGAGAATTAAACAGAATACCATGCCTAACACAGTGCAAGGCACATTGTGGCTGCAAATACACAATTATTTCTCAAGAAGTAGAAATTTTCCCTTCTGTACCAAGCTATAAAAGATGAAATTTCTCAGAATTTTTATGTTCTGCTAAATAGGAATTCATCAGTAAAGAAAGAAAAATCAACCTTAAGAATACTTTAAACGCATACCTCTGTAAGTGGAAGGCTTAATTCTACACTGCACTAACGTGTTGCCTTTCTAAACACAAAAAACAAGGTAAAGGTTGTGCTCGACCAATGTGACTTCATTAGCTATGCACTGCTGTCACCTCATCTATGAACTATTGGGTAATTTAATCAATGGAAATGGCATAAGTCCTCATCAATGTCTTTCTTAAAAGATAATTATCAGTTACCTTCAACATTAAACAAAGATATTTAACGACTACAACTTATGGAAAACCTCCCAGTCTACCTCCAAAATTCTGCACACTCACTGCATTTACACTCATTTAAAAAAAAAACATGATCTCCCGCCTCCTCCGGAAATCGATTATTGTTCTAAATAGTACAAGAGTAAACATTGACTTTCGCTTGCAAAGGGAAGCCTATAAACACAACTCCTTATCAAAAAGCCTTAAAAACATAAGCCCGTTCTTTGAACGCTGAAAGACTAAAAAAATCATATGGTGAGCGAACAAGTCCTCCAGCATTCCCTTCTTTCAAATGTGAAGAGGGCCGCTAAATCTGGCAGCGCAACCAGACCGAGTCACCGCACACCATCACAGCAGATTAGTAAAGTCTTTAGACACCAAGCATTTGTCAGAAACACACACCGCCTCAAAGAGTCGGTACAACGGCCAATATCCTTAACCACTGAAAAAAGGAAATTAGAAAAGTTGAGGGGAAAACCTATTCACGTTACTTTCCTAAGAATCAGAAGCAAGTTCCCCTCGTCGCCTTTTCTACTGGTTTGTCCCAAAGCTAATATTCCCACTGTAAGAATTTTCCTTAAAGAGGAGGGAAG
>PVKH010027018.1:0-13087 GCA_004027955.1 Chaetophractus vellerosus
GTATTCCTGTCTGGGGTCCCAGATCAAGGAAGGAATCCCCTGGATCTCTCACCTCCCCAGCCCCACTCTCTTTGGGTCACCTATGTAAACATCAAATCCAAATAACAAC
The DNA here is from genome assembly GCA_004027955.1 of Chaetophractus vellerosus. Lineage (NCBI taxonomy): Eukaryota > Metazoa > Chordata > Mammalia > Cingulata > Chlamyphoridae > Chaetophractus > Chaetophractus vellerosus. The sequence continues at coordinate 110 of PVKH010027018.1, forward strand.
CCCCCAAATTTAATTTATTTCTACCTAAACAAGTTCTTTTATCATAAAGCAATAAATTTGTCTTGGTGCTAGCAATTTGTTGCGGGTGACATAACATTGCAAATTGATTAATCGCTACTGTACACGGCAAAATGAGAAAAGCAAGGAATTATTATGAATAGCGTCCGTCTTTTACGGGAGGGATTCATTATTCAAAAGTGCTAGCTGGTGCTTACGTGTGCCCTCGGTGCAGATTACATCCATTTGCAGACTTCCCACATCATGCTTACACAAATCAACAAACGTGCATTTATTAAGACATAGAATGAAAGCTATTTAAAAGTGAAAAATGGTCTTTTGCATTACTTTTCTTAAAGGAAAGGCAAATCTGGGTGGGATGTTCCTGGGAAGCAGCCATACAGTTGTCACGTGACTGTCCGCAGGTTCTGTGCATGATGTTACCAAGTCTGCCTGCCATTGGCAGCCCCGGGATCAGACAGCCCCCCTACCCCCAGCCGTGTTCCAGAAGCCTTTCTCTAGCTCAGGACACTTTAGCAATAGGCTGTCACTGGTTGCTGGGGAGGTGCAGCAGATGGAAGTGCCCAGAGAGCAGTCCAGTTCTCTGGAAACAAGCCTCCTTACAGTCCTCTGGGAAGGAGAACGAAAAGGATAATAACTGAGCACCTACTCTGTTCCTCACCCGATCCTGAATGCTTTACTTGCGTTAATAGCAAGTCCCTCTACCTCCCTGAACCTCATGAGGCTGTTGGAAAGACCAACTGATATAATGCATGCACATAAAGCACACAGCAAGTGCTCAATAAGTGTTAGCTATTATTATCATTAGAATCTCATTTAATTAAATCTTCTCAAGATCAGTATTATTATCACTGTTTTACAAATGGGGAAATTTGAGACTTAGAGAAGTTGCAAGACTTGCCCAAATCACACGGTGAGTGATGGAATTGAAGCAGGGCTGAGCTTCAATTTAGGGCTTGACTCCAAAAGCACATGCCCTTTCCACCAAACCATGCCCACAGCCTGCCTTTGCAGTCAAAAGCAGCTGTGTGTCCTCCAGAGCAGACCATGCACCATCCAAATGTCAGCCACCCACCCTTTGCTTTCAGGTGTCAGATGGGACACCTGAGAGGGTCTGGCAATTTCATGACCTTCCCCATCTCTTCCCCTAACTGCTCCACACATCAGGAGAGCCCTGTCCCTGAATGTGGGTCCCTCTTTCTCCATCCAATTGTCACATCATTGAGGACTTCCTGAAGGAGGCTTGTTGCCTGCCCCAGTGAGAGCTGCCGGGCAGCTCACAGCTCCAGTATTGATTATTCCTGCTCAACTCATGCATTGTTTAAAAATAGCCCCAGATCTCAACTCTCATGTTCTAATTAGATTTCAAAGCGACTTTTATAGAATGAGAAAGTCTTCGTTATTTCTCTGTTGCTTATAGTGCCATTAACCACTCCCTAGCCAGACTAAAGACTCTTCTCGTCCTTGCTATCGCCCATCAGATAAGAGTAGGAGTTACTCACGTTCTTCTGTGAAACCTGTGCAGAACTTCAAACTTGTCTCCAGGGCTGGTCTGGCCATAAGCCTGGGCATGTGGCTTGAGCTGAGAGTTGGCCCCTGTGAGTACAACAGTGTTTATTAAATGGTGGCCCCCAAACTACTTGCACTGAGACTCCCCTAGGGCAGGTAAGATATGCAAATTCTAGGCTTCCCCCCCAGACGTGCCACAGACTCACCTGGGAGTGCAGCTTGGGAGTCTAAATGTTTGATATGATGCTTTGATGTTTGATATCATGTTTTGATGTTTGTACACACTAAAATTTGCAAGCTACTGTTCTAAATACTGCTCAAACTCCCTGCCCAGTTTTTAATGCAACTGGATTGAATCATTGATTGCTGTAAATTCTGGTTGAGTCACTGATATTCCTCAATTAATGAAACAGAGACAACTTAAGGTGTTTTTTCACTGTCTTGCTGGTCAGCTGCCCCATCCCGGGGTCCAGGTCCCCCAGGGCATTCCTTGGCTGCCAAAAGGACAGGTGTACCCAGACTGAACAAGGCCACAAGCAACTTGCTGAGTACTTCATAGGGCCGCTCAGTCTTGGGACAAGGAGAGACCAGACCACAGACGGGATGGGAAGAGGGCATTTCTAGGCTCCCCTGAGACCTGTCTACAATGATCAAATACTTTAGTCCCTGGCCATTATTATCACAACATGTGACTATTTTATGTGCCCTGAAGGATAGTTCTCAAAGCCTGCTTTAGAAACACTGGGAGGGCTTGCTAAGCTACAAATTGCTGGGCCCCACTCTCAGAGTTTCTGAATCAATAGGTCTGGGGTGGGGCCTGAGAATTTGCCTTTCTAACCGGGATCAGGCTTTGAGACTCTAGGTTCTAAGTTCCACATTATAGCCCCAGTGCTTGATGCATGGTAGGCGTTTAATTCTTGTCTGTAGAATGAATGAACAAGTGAGTGAATGATTGCAGAACTGAATGAACTACCCATAACTGGGGCTCCTCCCTCCACTACCCTTTGTCTGTGGTTACCCGGCATTTGCCGGACATTCATAAAACAGCCGAGGAGGAACATGTGTCCTGGAACCAGACTGAGGGCTCCTATGAAAGCAATGGTGACTCTTCCCACCTCCATGAAAGCAATGGTGATTCTTCCCACCTCAAAACGCTGCCCAGTTACTTCCTAGCTGGGTGGCCTCGGGTTCGGCTCTTAGACTGTAAGGAGTCTCAGTTCTGTCTCTTGTGAAGTCAGGCATGGATAATTATGTCCAGGGTAAGCGTGAGGACTGAATGAGGCTGTATGTGAAAAGAGCCAGCCCCAACAGCGCTGGACATGTTTGGGGGCGGGAGGAAAGGGACTCAGGCACATTTGGGGTGCTTGGTCTGTGTCTGCTCCCTCATTCATTCCTCACACTCCCCGACCCCTGTGAAACGAGTCCCAGAGATGTTTCGGGGACTCATGAATTCCCTCGTTTCAGCTGAACCACCCGTGATCCTGGTTTTGTGGTGATGAACGATGGAGCATGACAAATTAATGTTTTAAGCAGAAGCTTCATTCAAATACCCATTTCCCTGTCAAGTTAATTTTGTTTCAATGTATTTTCTGGTGGGTTTTGACTGGGAGTAGAGAGCATACGTAAACAGGAGAACGTTATGTCTTTGGCCCGTTCTCTGACTTCAGCTAGCGGAGGGAAGATCTTGGCTTTGTTGTGGACCAGAACCCGCAGCCAGGCCTGGGTTAGTGACCCAGCTCCAAGCGTTAATTCTGAGCAGTCCATGTTGGTCGGCAACGCACAGCATCCCCTCCTCTCCCAACAAAATGCTGAGTTCCTCCCACCACAGGTGCAGTTCCTGGGAACACCCAGAACAGCAGGCTCCTGTCCAGCCCCCAGGTATGCCTGCAATTGAAATTGTGTGCCCCCTCCATGACCTCGTTCCCCTTAACCCTTAAAGCCTGCAGGATGTACTTCCTAAGAATAAGGACATTCTCTGACATAACCACACTATGATCAAGATCAGGGAATCAACATCGAGGCAATGTCATTATCTAGCTCATAGTCCATATTCAAATTTTGTCAGTTCTCCCAAGAATGTTCTTTATAACCATTTTCTCAGTTCAGGATCCAATTCAGGATCACACGTTGCATTTATATGTCATGGCTCTTCCGACTCCAGCTTACAACGTTCCCTCACCTTTCTTTCATGACCTTGACATTTCTGAGGAGTTCAGGCCAGTTATTTTGTGGAAGGCCCTTCAGTCTGTGTTTGTCTGGCGTTGCCTCCTGATTAAATTCAGGCTATGCATCTTTGACTGGAATAGCACAGAAGTGACACTGTGTCTCAGTGTGTCATATCAGGAGGCACACGATGTCAATCTGTGCCATTATTGGTGATGTTGACTTTGATCACTTTGTTAAGGTGGTGACCTAGGTCTCTCCACTGCAAAGATACTATTTTCCTTTGGTAATCCATGTTTTGTGGGGAGATGCTTGGACATTATGTAAATATCCTTGCACTCACCCATTTCAGCATCTATTGGTAGATCTTGCCTAAATTAATTATTACTGTGATAGTTGCAAAGTGGCAATTTTTCTAAGTCCATCATGTCTTCTACATTTCCTGGTTGGCGTTCTACTGGAAAGAAGTTTTCCCTTCTGCCCTGTTTATTTATGCACTTATTTATTTCTAACAGTATAAATTCAATGAGTTAAAATCCATTACTATCATGATTTGACGCTCAAATCTCATGATCTCATTTAACTCTCACGACGATGGGTGAGGCTATTATCAGAGAAGCTCTGACTTTTGCCTTAGGTCCAGCAGCTACATCAGTCATTCAGTACGACTCTGCTTCCTGACTCCCAGTCCCAGTCTTTCTCGCCCAAAACGCTGCTTGTCCACAGTGGTCTGTCAGCACAATGTCCGGGGAAGACTTGAGCCCACAGTCTTCACCAAACCCTGATTTCCTGACGTCTCTTCATTGCCCTTGGGAATGGGCCTGCAGGGCGGAAAGAGCCTGAGTTCCCCAGGACATTCTTTCTCTGCGAAAGGGAGCTCAGCCTCAAGGCAGTGAGGCCAGTTATCTCATCTGCAAAATGGGTCAGTTCCGTCCGCTGTGGGTTGACATGAGACCACCAAGAACTCCTGGCACAGACTACTTTTTTTATTAGAGAAGTTGTAGAATAATCATGCATAAAATGCAGACTTTCATTATGCCACCCTATTGTTAACTCCGTGCATTAGTGTGCTACATTTGTCACAATTCATGAAAGAATAGTTTTATATTTGTCCTATTAACTATAGGCCACTGTTTATAACAGGGTTCATAGTTTGTGTTGTGCAGTCCGATGTTTGTTTTTAATTTTTATTCTAGTAACATCTATACAACCTGAAATTTCCCCCTTTTAACCACATTCCAATATATAATTCAGTGCAGTTAGTTACATTCACATTGTTGAGAGAATTAAATGAGATCGTGAGATTCAAGGGTCAAATCATGACAGTAATGGATTTTAACACATCGAATAAAAGGAGAATCTGAGTCCATACTGTTAGAAATAAATAAATGCATCTGGTAACCATCCATTACCACAACTTTACAATCAACCCAGATAGAAACTCTATACAACTTAAGCATGAACTCCCACTTCCCGACCCCTACTCTGGCCCCCGATATAACCTATATTCTAGATTCTGGCTCTATGAGTTTGCATATACTAATCATTTCATATCACTGAAGTCATGCAATGTTTGCCCTTTTGTGTCTGGTTTATTTCACTCTGTGTTGAGAGACCACTTTGTGATTCAGTGAGCATTGCTGTGTGATACAACCCTGAGCTTGGTCACCCCTGAGTTCATCATTCAACAGATATTTGCTAAATGCCTACTATGTGCTAGGCCCTGGACTAGCCTAGAACTGTAGCAGTGAGCAAGTCAGACAAGGGCCCTATTTCCTGAAGCTCATAATCAAGCGGAGTAGACAGGAATTAAATCATCACCCAAATAAATAGCCAGTGACAGTGGGGAGGAGACCTATGGGGGCAGGTTCATTATATTGTGAAAGTCTCTCACAGGGGAATTTGGGCTTCTTTAGGACATCAGAGAGGTTAAAATCAATGGTTTACAACATACTTTGGCTGGGACCATTACTTGCAGCACCGAGGAGGAAGCTGAGGCTCAGAGAGGTTAATTAACTTGCCCAGAATTGCACAGCGGTGGAACCCAGACTCAAATCCAGGTCCTCTGACTCCTTGGCCCAGTGTTAGTGCAGCTGCTCTGCTAACATGGCTCCCCAAAGTACCTGTTGATTCTGGGCAAAGGGCCTGTGCCCTTCTGCTCCACTCACCACACTGTTGCCACTGAGACACTGCAGGGCCCTACATTTGCAGGGGGAAATGGCTTTCCAATAGGCCTACGACATTTTAAAATCAGTTGTTTTTAGAGGAGTGAGCTGGGAAAATTGAACAAGCCTAATCATCGAAACAAGGGGAGTAGACTCAAGCTTGTCACTCAACATCAGAGATCTGTAATCGGACACCAGGCCCTGAGCTAAGCACAGAGGGAGGTGATGCTCAAGGTAGTTTAAGATAGAAACCTGATAGTTACACGCTAGCAAACTGACTTTGCTTTAACGATAAAAGAGCCCATGCTTTAACCATAGCACTGAGCTACCTCCCTGGAGATGGCCATCTGTCTGTCTGAGAGCTCAGCCCTGGGAGCAGCCAGGCAAATTCCAGGAGGATGCCCACACCCGCCCCCTCAGCTCAAGGCCTTGAGAAGAGGCCACAGAAGAAACAGTGGGGGCAATGGAGGCCAGGTGGGGGGTAGTCAAGCTCATGCCTGCATCCTGCCACACACCCGCACCATACCCCCAGCCTCCAGGTCCTCTCTGGCTGGCCTTGTCCCTTCCTGGCTGATATCTGATCCCCATGGAAGCTGACACCTCAGCAGGGGTGGGATTGGGGCAGACTCAGCCTCAGCACGACTTCAGGAGAGACGCTGAGGATGCCAGCCCGTGAGCTCCACACCCTGAGATGCTTGTGTATAAATTCTTGTATCAAGCAACAACAGTAAGAAGAGAAAAAGTTTTCAGTTAAATGACTTGGCTGAGTTTCCGGAGCTGGGAGACTGTCATCTGTCTCAGAACTTACCCTTTTCACCTCTTCTTCGTAAACCATTTCCCTATATAATCAGGTGTGCACACATGCTCAGGGCCTGCCACGTAGTAGATCTTCGATAAGGCCTTGCTTAATTACCATGTGCATGCGTGTGTGTGCACCTGTGTTTGTGTGTGTGACCATTGAGTCCCTCCTGGGTCAGACCTTGGCTTCCTGCTTTGCAGAGTTGCTGCATGGTGTCTGTTTTGTCAGCCCAAGCCACAGCAGGGTGGCAGAGGTTTCAGTGGCAAGAAGCTCACATCATCTGGGCCTAAAACGCCCTTGCTCTCATTTGAACTGGGGCCTGGATATCCAAATCAAGTCTCAAGACTCTTAGTCTGACAAAAATTGTGTATCTATTTATTTGTGAATGTATTCGTAAGCGATGTGCTTTAAGATAGAAATATGATGTCCTAGTTACACATTTCAAACTGACTTTACTTAAAAAAAGAGCATTAGACCAATTAATGTTTAGTATCTGCTGTGTATGAGACCGTGTGCCTCAGGTGTTTTAATAGCCATTGCTTACAATGCCCTGAGTGGACTGGGGCCAGCAGGGATCGTTATATAGAACGTGGGGTTATTTCTCACTTCTCGGGCTTCAACTTCTGGTCCTTTATACCTAGGCCTCTCTGCAGATTTCTGACGATCTGAGTCGTTTTGGAATTTGCATGTAAAATAAAAGCTTCCCACATAATTGAAATTATGGCCAATTGACCGTGAAATGGAAGTGCCCGTGACCAATGAGGTGTTGGGCAAGGTGGGGGGATGGGGAGAGGCTGCTGTGCTCAGAAATGGGGTGTCCAGAGCTCCAGGGCTGTTTTGACTCTAGGAGAAAAATCCCACCTGGAATTCTTCTCGTTGCTCCCAGCAAGCCCACCAGTCTTTCCATGGCTCCTCTCTCTAGCAGGAAACAGTCTGGTGTAGCTCGAGGGAGACAACCTGCCATGATCTTTTCTCTCTTGGTAGAGAAGCCTCCCAGGGAAGGTCAGCTGGAGCATGGAAGCCCACGTGAAATGTTCTCCTCTCTCAGCCTATGGCTTACTGAGACAAGGACCTTCTGAGCCAGATTGGGATGTGGTGGGCCCAGGAGGGCATAGAGATGATGCTGGAATGGTAGACGCAGACCAACTGCAGATAAGAAGTTTGGACTTCTGGGTGCCAGTGGGGGGAGCCATGAAAGGTGCTGGAAGAGGGCTCATTTACGTGATCTCTGTTTTATAAAGATCACTGTACAGAGATTGACTAAAGGGGGTGCACTGTGCAGAGAGGACTAAAAGTAGGCAGGAGTCCAGTTGGCTTCAACCACAGCCCAATCAAGTGATCATGTTGGCCTGGACAATGGCTATGGGATGAAGGGGAAAGGATGGTGGGAGACTCAGGATGTGACTAATTGGGAAACAGAGAGAGGAAAAGAACAGGCACTAGGTACTAGTTAATATCACAGCCTTGTGAGGAGGTATTGTTATCTCCATCTTGTTGAAGGAGAACCTGAGGCTCAGAGAGATTCTGAATCTTGCTGGGATTTAAATGCAGATACATTGCATTCCAGAAATGTTAGTAAATAGATAAGTAAAATATTAAGACCAGGGAGGTGACCATACTTTGCCCTGGTTAGATCACACTTAGGGTATTGCATTCAATTCCAAACCCACCGTTAAAGAAAGATTTTGATTGGCTAATAGAACATACATGGAGAAAAGTGATAGCAGAGGTAGAGGAGCTGGAAATCATGTCATATGAGATGAAAGTTCTGGAGTGGACAGGTCTGGAGAAGAGAAGAACAAGTTAGCACATGATGCTGTGTTCAAACCCAGGGAGTGACCAGGAACAAAGCCCTGCATGAGGATAAAGAGGTCAGCATGGGCTAGAACAGTCATGTCATAGACGTATATCTTTATCTTGAAGGCAATGGGAAACCATCAACAGTGTTAAGCAATCAGCAACATGTTTGTCTGGTTTCTATTTTTAAAAGATCACTCTGGTTGCTATAAATAGGAGACAAATCCGAGAACATCTACTTTAATAAAGTTATATGGTTTCCTTCACATGTAATCCAGTACATGTCTTGTTAAGTATATTCCTCAAGATTTTCTATTTTCGTTGCTATTGGAAATAAAATCTTTTGGTTCATTATATCTTTTGACTGGTTGTTGTTGGAATTTTGGATAGTTTTTTTGTACATTTTTCTCATATCCAGCCACCTTACTGAACTCTTTTTTTATTACTTATAATAGATAATCTGGTTAATTCTCTTAAGTTTTCTAGGGTGAAAAGCACATCCTCCACAAGCAATGATAAATCCCTCTTGCAATAATTACACCTTGTAATTTTTTTCTTATCTCATTGAATTTACTAGAGCCTTTAGAATAATATTTGATATGATGATTCTTCCTATAATTGCAAGTTGTGGGTTTTTTCCCTTATCTTATTACATTTACTAGAACTTCTAGAACAGTGATTCTTAAGCTAGAGCAGGGATTCTCAACCAGGCATGGTTTTGCCCTCCAGGGGATATTTGGTAAAGTCTGGAGACATTTTTGGTTGTCATAACTACGTAGATGACGTCCAGTGGATAGAGAAGCATTCTTAGTCTTGATTTCAAAGGAAATGCATTTTGTGTTTCACCATTATGTATGGATTTGGCTATTAATTTAAGACAAAAATGTTGTTGAGTAAGGATTCTTTAAACTCCTGTTAACTAAGACTTTTAAAATCAGAAATAGTGAGTTTTATCAGAATATTTTGTAGTCTTAACCAAGATGTTTTTTGCATTTGACCTATTCTTTTAATAATTGACTTCTTGGCTTCACAGACATTACATTAGAAAATTATTGACCATTTTTAAATAAGCAAATGCTTGCTGCTTCTCCGCCTGTAGTACACTATAAGGAAATGCCTTTCTGAGAAGCAGCTTGATTACAAATCAATGGCTGTAGTTTGGAATGTCTGCCATTGTGGTTTTCAATGGGGACTCATATATGAAGTCACTTTGTTTCTTCTGGGTTATGATGGCTAAATATGGACACCATGGTTCTCTCTTTGCTGTCAACTGCTTTGAAGAATGACCTATCTGAGGTCATCTCAGAATTCTCAGTCCCACAAATTTTTCATATATCACAGACACAAGCAATATTAGGGCAGACAATCTCAAACATGCCCTCCAAATGTCAGGGAAATTCATCCAGGCACTTTCATATGACATAGCAAAAGAGGAAAACATGCTTTTAAAATATAAATTGCCCAATAGTGAGTCATCCTTGGAGTTCTGAAACAAACCTTATGTGCTCATGGTGTATTAGTCTCTTAATATTGGATTTGATGTTCTATGTTTTTTGTAATTATGTTCAAAAGTAAGATTGGTCTCAAGTTTTCTGCTTCATATAATTTTGGTATGAAATTATGCTAATTTTGCTTTCCTTGTTTATGCTTTGAAACAGTTCATCATGAGAAAAAATTAGAAATTGGAAAAGCTGTATCTACAAAATCACCTGGGCTTAGTTATTGGTTTATTGTTCTTAAAAACTATCTCTGCGAATTTAAATACCCTTTTTTTGCCTCTAATGTTTTGTACTCATGTTTATATCTTTTTATTAGTTTTGCAGGTGATTTTTCCCTTTTACTGACATCTATGGAACTTTTCTTGGGTTTAATTGTCAATTTTACTGTATCTACTTTCTAAATCATTAGCTTCTGCTTTTGTCCTTGAATATTAACTTTCACCTATTTTCTTAAAATACACATTTTACCCTAATTTCTTGAGTAAAAAAAGTTTCTTGGATTTTTGTATTTTTTCTTATTTTAACAGTGAGTTCACTTAAGGAAATGAATTTACCTTTGAATACAGTTTTGGCCATATCCCATAAGTTTGCAAAATATTCTTTCGCTAAATATCCTATGACTGCTAGTTTAGGTTCTCTGTAACCCAAAGGTTATTTTTCTTTCCTTTACATTAATTAGTTTCCCTTTAATCTTTTCTTACTGTTTCCTACTTTTATAGCATTATGTTCAGAGAATTTGACTACCGTAACTTCTACTTTAGGGGATTTATTAAAGTTTATCTCTCTGGCTAATAAGTGATCAATTTGTATTAATATCCCAAGAATTTTTGAAAAGAATCTTTTTTTCTAGAACATAGACTCCACTTTAGGGGTTGAATCATAGAAGAGAACACAGGATTATCTAATAAAAGAGAAAGAAAATATTAGAATTCATATGTAATATTTATTTTTTATCTTTTACCTTTTAACCACTCTTTTCGCATGTGGTTCATATGTTTTGTGTTAGTATTATAGAAGATGAAGATTAATAATAATATACACATATTAGGAGTATATACTTGAAAAGGTTTAAAACATGAGGTACAAAATAGAAAGGGCAGAGACTGATAGTCTAAAGAGTACAGAATTCAATGTATTAGTACAGTGGTATGTCCACATAATTAACAAATATATTTATATTGGAAGTATATGCTCAAAAATGCTTTACGTATAGGAATTCTCATTCAAAAAAAATTGGAGACAATTGCATTATCAATGATAATGATTCTCTAAAGAAATGGAAAGATTTTGCTTATCAGAATTCTATGGAAGGTAGGTAAAGCAATTTGGATTCATAGAAGTTGCTAGTCTGGAAAGAATCTATCAAAACAAGGGGACCAGATTCTGCTTCCCAGGGTTGTATCAGCTACAGGGAGCTTTGGCATGTGGAAAGGAAACTGAGGCTAGCCATAGAGGAGGGATGGGCAGAGCACTGAGCCGTGAGCCACATGAGCCTTCTCTGTGGCACACCCAAAATATTCTAGAGAGTTACTAAATCCAGAGGTACTTGGTTCAAGTGGATTTTTCATGGGACTTGTGCAAAAGTCACACAGATATGGAAAGAATTCCAGAGAAAAGAGGAGACAAGGTTGGTCAATCATAGGGAGCATTTGACAGCCCTAAGACATGAAATAGGATCTAGGAAATTGTATCTAAGTCTCCAAGGGTCAAAGAAGCCCTCAATGTGATATATATAGGCAAAAACATACATAGTATTTACCTCATCAATATCCTTATTTATATTTTATAAATAGGATCTGTCAAAGACTGAGAGAGGCGTAACAAATTTCCCTGTCACTATTGTGTCTTGTCACTTTTTCCTTGTATTTCTAACAGTTTTCACTTTATATATTTTAATGTTCTACTATCTGGCACATGAAGATTCATGACTATTATTTTTTATTATTGATTGCTTCCTTACCAAAATAAAATCACCTTTTATTTAATGCTTTGTACATGGGAATCTGTGTCATTTTTATTTAGGTTTAAAACATGTAAAAGTTTGTGGATGGTTTCTGTTTGCATGTATGCTTGTAAACAAGCTGGCTTGCTTGTTTGTTGCTTTAGTGCAATCTAAAAGACTTTGTGTTTTATATTAGAGTTTATTCTGAAGACCTAATATGCTACGTCTAATAAAATTGCTATTTATACTTTCTGTTCTTTGTGCTTTTTTGCCATTGGTTGGTTTTTTTTTCCATCTGCACTGTGCTTATTTTTCTAAATTTTGAATAAAATTAAATATATAAAAGCACAGAGAATAATACACAAAAACAGTTCCTATAAACTCTATTTTCTTTGCCCTTTTCCTCCTCTGGTTATTTAAAAGAGTACAATACTGTCATATTCTTCTAAGAGACTGCCTTTTCATTTGTAAAAAACGTACACGACCCTGTATTTGTCTGTTCATCAATGAAATGAATGAAATAATTTCTCTTGACTCCTCCTACATAAAAAGACTTAAATAAACAATTATTATTCTTAACACATTTTGAAGTTTTCATTGATATAATCCAGAATTTTTGACTCATACTATTAATGTTTAATTTTATGTTTGTTTATGTTTTGTTCCTCTTTCCCAAGAATTGTTTTGGATAATTGCATTGCTATGTAATATATTTATGGTTATTAAAATAACAGCATAAACTCAGTTCTGTGTTTAACTGTTTTTAATGTTCACTTAATGTTCACTACTCTGACATTATATCTCTATTTACTCATCTGTGCGTACCCAATTTTGATACATCTTTTTTTTAAAGATTTATTTATTTATTTATTTATTTATTTATTTATTTATTTATTTTTTTATTACATTCCCGCCCCCCCCCCCGCCTTTCTGCTTGCTCTTGCTGTGTGTCCATTCTTGTGTTCCTCTCTGTCCGCTTTGTCTCCCCCCCTGCCGCGGAGGCGCGCCGAGACCGGTCACCATGCAGGCGGCTTTGCCCCGCTTGTGGGTGGCTTCTGCTTCAATTCACAGCTGGCTCCGCTTCAG
>PVKH010027019.1:0-13103 GCA_004027955.1 Chaetophractus vellerosus
TATACCTATTTGTTCTTTGTAAAGAAAGGCAACACTGCTGACCACTATCAAGATGATGTAGGCCCTAAAATATTTTTTCCCCTGGATAATAATGTTCATCCAGCCTTGTTCTGATCGAGGACCAGAATTTTAAAGAAAACTAGTCAGTTCTATAATATGTACCCATGGAATAGAAATGTTTGTTCATTCATTCTTTTATTCATTCAAACTTTCAAAAGTCATCATATTAAAATATACTTGATTCATAAACTACACTTAAAAATAATTATTTTACATATTCATCTTTTCCTCCTTTCCTTCCATCACAATATTCTTCCACTCATGCCAGGGATCCCATCGCCACCTTCTGAATCTCAGACATGACTCTTACCTTTTTATTATACATTTTCAAATATCCTTGTTTCTGTTTCCTTCTCTTTAGAATTATACAGACTCTAGTCTCTCCCATCTTTAAAAAAAAAAAAAAAACCACAAAAAACTCTTCCTCACCTACCACACTGCCTCTCTCTTCCTCTTTCAAACTTTTCAAAAGGGGTAACTACATTCCCCTTTTCCACTTATTCAATTCCCATTCACTACTGCAATACACTTAATCCAGCTTTTGTCCCATCGAACAACCAAGCCTGCTCTCACCAAGACGCTATTGTGAATACTTATGTCTTTATTTTACTTGACCTCTGGGCAACATTTGATGCTGTTGACCTCTTTAAAACACTCTTTTACAATGAATTCTGAAGCTTCATATTTTCCAGTTTCTACCTTTACACCATCTGTCCTTCTTTACACTATATGTGGCATAAATGAAGCTCTTTATCAAAGTTCTTTCCAAAGCCTTCTCTTACTCTGTATTACTTCTTTGAGCTTATTTACACCCAAGGCTTCAACTACAAACTATATAAATTCTAAAATCTTTATCTCTAGAACGATTTATCCAGGTGCTAATTGGAAATCACCACTTGTATTTCCCACAAAACTTTAGCCTCAATTTGTCTAAAACTTACTTATATTGTCCTTTCTGCAAACCTGCTCTCCTTGAATGTTCCTCTTTGGGAATGGTCCTGAATCTTTTGTATCTTGTGCTTCAAGAAACAAATCCTTTTGAATCTCTACCAACCTGGTAGAAATACCCTTCAACAAAAGTGCTGCAAATCATTTCCATTTAAAAAAAAAAAACCATATTACAGAGTCACAACACATCTATCAGCAGAGTCTGTCCGGACGGAGTTTTACCAGCCCTTTGAACTTGGGGAAATTACTTATCCTCCCTCTCCGGACTTTAGTTTTTTAAGGTGTAAAATGAGAATAATAAGAGCACCTACTCCACAGGTTGTAAGGATTATGTAAAATAGTACATTTAAAACTTCACCAGTACCTGGCACAGAGTAAACACTCATCAGATGTTACTTTATTTGAAATCCTATTTCACCTTAGCTGAAGTCCAGCCTGTAGCACACCTTGACAAAATCCCTTGTTTTATAAATCAGTGTGAACTTCTCTTTATCAGCAAAGAGCTGAAAACAACTGAATTAAGTGGCTCTATGAATTATCCAGGGCTAATGTGTAGTCAGTTCACACCAATATGGTAAACCAGTTCTGTACTACTGCCTGTGTTCATTTGACTTGGTGAGTACCCAGCCAGCCACTTTATCATTGGCTAGTATCCGCCATACTGACTGAGAAGTATTTTAACTATCATCTCTGGCCTTATACTCTGTAAAGAATCCTCAACTGTTTTGATGAAAATACAGTTTTTCTTCTTCTATGCCCTCTTCTCAGTTTGTTTATACTGCACTTACCACATCGTATATAAATTTAGTTTATGCTTCTTCCTCTGATTTTGATGGTCACAAAGGCAGAGTCTGTCCATTACACATCTTTGTGTACCCAGTGCCTGGTTCAAAGCCTGCCATGAATACTTATTTAATAAATTCTTGTTTAATGATCACATGGAAGAAAATGTGTTATTGCTATAAAGCATAAGAAATCTAACATTCAAATCTCCTTTGTAGAAATTCAAACATGCTTAATTAACTGCTGTGTTAATCTAGGGAAAACATCTTATTTTAAACAAATCCTTGATCCTTAATAATGACTTTTTGCTAAATCATGCCTAACCAATTCATATTATTAGTTTGTTTTAATGTTCCTTAATTATTTCAGTTGACAGTCTTTTGAATCGGTAACCATGAAATGCTATTTTTCCTCCAGTATTTCATCATTTATAAAAATTGAGTTTTTCTTTCAGGGCTCTGTGTTGCCACACTGTGCATTGCAGTATTGATACGAATTTTGACTACATTTCTGATGGTGTGTTTTGCTGGTTTTAACCTAAAGGAAAAGATATTTATTTCTTTTGCATGGCTTCCTAAGGCCACAGTCCAGGTAATGATGGATAGGATGGTCTAGTGTTTAAACTGCTAATTCTATATGACACCTTGAAAAACTGAATGAGAGGACTTACTCAAATGCAGTGAAAATAAGGATTAGAAGTTTGATTTATGAAAATAATTTATACCAATATACTCTGTCAAAGTTCTATTTTTACTATATTTATTCCTTAAATAAGGTGGTTCATTTACATTCCTTTTGATCATCAGGGTACAGCTAAATATGCAATCCCCACACTACTAGAAAGCATAGTAGCAGGAGGGATAGGTTTGAATTATCAGTTCTCTCCCTCTAAATCATCTAGAGATATAGTTGTCACCTCTTTTCACTTCAATATCTCCCCAGAAGAGACTGACCTAGAAATAGCATGGCCTATCTCAGTGTTGGAAATACTCCCACTTAAACATGATTTATGATCACTGATGCTTGGCCACAGTTTTATATACAATAAAGAAAAGAAGATTATTGAAAAAAACTCAGAAAATGCTTTATTAATTGCTTAGATTATCAGCTGATATTAAAGTATTCAAAAAAGCTAATGTTCTACCAAATGTTTCAATCACTTGACCTGAAATGTATGCTCTCTAACAAGCAAATGATCAAGAAAGCATTGACAGACAGGTGCTTAAAGTTGTTGATCATGCATTTGGAAGGATATCTTTAATTATTAACTAAATTAGAACTGTATTAACTACGATTTGTTGCAAATGTAATATGTTACTGATTATATCATGTATTTTCAAACTAATTGTAGCAAACAGATTTAATTGTTCCATCCCAGATAAAGAATCTGGAAAAATATGCAAATTTCTATTTTCATGGAATTAAAAATTAGGTGTTCTTAATTTAGGGAGCTTTGAGGGATATATGTGCTCTGTAACTATATGACAGATTTTGTGAGGCTGTGAGCTTGGGCATTATTCCAGAGAAGTTTTGTTTTGTTTTGATTTTTTCCATCAGACTTTCAAAGATAATTGAGACATAATGGTTAAGAATACTGTGAGGTTAATATTGTACAATAAATGTAATAGTGAAACTGTGTATTCAGCTTTCACTCTATTTCTTCATTGGATAAATATTAATATACTTATTCTAGTAGCTTTGGTATGAAAGATTTCCTACAAAATGTCAGAATGTGAAAAATGGCACTTTCCTAACATCAAGCTAAATTTTAAAATAAAGAAAAAATATCTAGGATGTGCAGATATCTAGGATGTTAGTTCTGTGGAGACAAGCATCATGCAGAAATTTATTTTCATCTCTTGCCACTGCACAAGAAATAAGACTTTATATATATGTCAGTATATTTTTGAGCTTCTTTATCCATGACTCTCTATAAGAAATATCTTTTACACCACAGCCTAGCATATATGCAAACTCAAATGCATACACATACTTACACATAGAGAACTGAGCGATATATGCTGCAATGTGTGCAGTGCTTAGCAAGAATATATGAAATGTCGAATTAGTTATGGTGCAGTATAAGCTGCAGTAACAAAGAGCCCCCAATGCACAAATTAAATGAGAGATTTTCATTTCTTTCTCACCAGCAGTCCAATATGGATATGCCAGAGCTGGTAGGGTAACTGCCATTCTCAAAATGGGATTTCTATTCATGGGTCCAAGGTGACAATCCCAACTCTCACTATTTCCCATCCAGTGGAAAGGGAAAAAAGAATAAAGGACACACATGCCCATTCCTTTTCAGGGCACAATCTACAAGCAGTATTTATCACTTATGCTCACCTCTCAGTGTCCAGAACTTAGAAACATAGCTACATCAAATTGCAAAAGAGGCCAGAAAAAAGCCTCTACATGGACAGCTATGTGACAAGCTGAAACTTAGAAGGTCTAATATAGAAGAGAAAGGGGCATTCAGATATTTGTGGACAACTAATAGCCTGCCACTGTGTCTGATATTTTTGCTTTTTCTTTCATTGCCATTGTTGTGCTCTATGGAACAAAGGGATAATCAAATTGATTAATATATTTTCCCCATGTGCATTAATAATATTACACTTTGTCTCTAAAAGAAAATGAGAATTTTAATAATAATTTCAGTAGAATTTATTTTATTAAATTCCAAATAAAACATCCCACCAACTTCTGAGACAGAATAACCAAATACCTAATTAGAGTAACTTCAGTTTCCTGAAGTGCCTACCATTGTCATGTTTCATCATGTTTAACAATTGGATTCTAAAGTAATACATATTCTTACATTTAAAACTTTACCATCTTCCAATAATTATCATTTGTTCATCTTGTTCTTCATTAATTCAAAATTTCTAAAGATAAAAGAATGAGATGACCTAACATTCATCTTTACTCAGGAAAAATTAAGTGTACTGAACTTCATGTTATGTTATCACCAATATTGTCAGACTGTATGTGCCGTGGGTTATGAAATGTATTTACCTGATATTTTTGTAACCCTACCTTATGTAGATAGGTCCATATGAATCATCAGTTGTCCCCATGCAAAGGTAGGATCTGTTTTTAGATCATCAAAAACAACTGTGAACACTTTGAAAGACTGATTGAACTTTCTTAAATCAAACAAAAGAACAAGCAATTTGTTTCTGCAAATGATAAAATAATTCACCTTTTTAATATGTGTTTCTGTTATCCTATTTCCTACTTTACTCAAACTTTTATAGGCTGCGATAGGATCTGTGGCTTTGGACACAGCAAGATCACATGGAGATAAACAGCTGGCAGAATATGGAATGGATGTGTTGACAGTGGCGTTTCTGTCCATCCTCATCACAGCTCCGATTGGGAGTCTACTTATTGGTTTGCTGGGCCCCAGGCTTCTCCAGAAAGCTGAACAGCAAAATAAAGTTGAAGAAGAATCAAGGAGAAACAGCTGTACACGTTTGGAGGGGGGAAGCGAGAATGCTGAATGTAATGATTAGAAAACTGCTATTAGGGGCTACTTTTATCAACTACCAGAGGCCACTTTTATCAAGATGGAAACTGAAATATGTAATGTTTAAGGGCAATAGCCTTAATTTCTTTAAACAGTATTTTTAGCCATCGTTCTTTCCATGTGGGTGGTAATGTTCTAAAAATCTCCAACCCTGATCTCTCTACCTTTTTTCTCAAACACTCCTTCCTTGTATTTCTTTATTTGTATAAATACATATCTGCTTTAATGTGCTACCACAATATAAAATTAGCATGTTAAAGACTAAGTTCAATATCCCTTTCTGCCAGGCAACAGCTTGCCCTGTTACTGTCAGTTTCATGATTCATGGTTGCCTGAGACTCTTGTTGCTTGAACTATTCTGGCTCTTCTTTTTATTCATTTTTTTAAATATCATATTTCAGTCCCTCATCAATTCCTACCTACATTTTCCCTGCTATTTGGGTTCTCCTCTATTTCCCTATATCTCTTACTACCTTTTTGTGAATTATTATAACTGATTGGTCCCCACCGAAATTAAGTATACATGGTATCTTCATTGGTTCTTCCTCTTGCCCCCAGATAGATGTCAAAAGACCTTATCTTATCCCCTAGCTGGCTACACAGTGTCCTCCATTTCTATGACTCAGCTGAGTCTGTCTTCACCAGAGAATGCCTTGATCCAGCCCTTTCTTGCTATTCTTTCTGTGACCCATGCCTTCAGAGTCTTCTTGCTCCCGAGGTGAGAGATAGCTAATTTTCAAAGCTATTCCATGCACATGAATATTACATTAATTAGGTAAAGGTAAGCTGCAACAAAGAAGAGACAAAAATACAGTGCTTAAAAGAAAATAGAAATATATTTCCCTCTCATGAAACTGGTTGACTGGTTGATGTTGTGAGGCTAACTCTGCTCAGCAGGTCATTTGGAGACCCATGTCCTTCTGCCTTGAGGCTGTTCTGTGCCCTAGCTTAGGACATGGATTTCTACCATGTCTCCTTCCTAGCCTTCAGGAAGAAGGAAAAAAGTCCAAGGGAAGCCAATTACTTTCAAAGAAGTAATGTGGAAATTAGATACTTCTTTCCTTTTATGTTCCTTTGGTGATGATTATGTAGCTGTGAGGTGTTGAGAAGTATTGTCTCTAGCTAGGCATCCACACTTCTAAGAAGAATGAAAAGTCAGACTTGGGAGCCAGAACTGCCACTGTGTTGGATGTTAGATATTAGGGAAAAAAAAAAACTTATCTGCATAGGTCACATCCTATTCCACCTTATGTAAAAGGGCATCTCTGATTTTATGTATTACCCATAAGTTCATTTCCACTGTAGGTCACCCCTCCCACCTAGTTGTTAGAATAATCATATTTAAATGCAGTTTTTATCATGTTATATGTATATCTGAAGTATTTATTACTTACTTGTCATATCTCTTCTAAACTCATGAATCTAAAATTCAAAATTCAATCTAATCTTGAAGTATATATTAAATATGTATTAAGTGAAAATATATGATAAATATTCTAATCCCATCAAGATCATCTGTATAAGGCCGGTCCACTCTTCTCTTTTCATTAGACTACTGTTTCTGCATTTTTCCACCATGGCCTTCACCTCTCTTCACAACTAGTTTAATATTCGCCTCTTCTAAACAGGCTTCCTTTTTTATGCTGTCACCCTGCCTCTGGTTACTCTCTGGGGCTACATTCTCTTAATGTTTATGTTCTCACTTTGGATTGGATTAATTTATACCAAATGTCAGATGGGTGTTTCAAACTGAACTTCACTGGTTAGGTGCATGGGGGCACCATAAACTGAATGCTGATCTGGTCCTCTACTTTTGCAGGCTCTGAAACTAGATTCATTCAACAAATAATTGTTGAAAGACTTTGATGATCTAGACATATCATCAAGATTAATATTGTTCCTATCCAACATCCTGACAAAGAAGACAGACAATTAAACAACAGATTGCAAAAGAGAGTAAGTTCTCTTACACAGAAAGTACGGTAGTGTACAGCAGTGCTAGGGAGCTAATAGCAGGAGCATGCAACCAATCCAGGGGTGGTGTAGTATAGGCACAGCTTTCCTGAATGGAGGGCCTCCGCTGACACCCTAGGGTTGACTAGGATTTAGCCAGCAGAAGGGGCTTGACCCAGAAGCATGCTGCAATTAATGCTGTTTCCCATGGGTTTTCTTCAAATAGCAGGCTTTAAATACTCAATGTATACAAAATAAAACTAGTCTAACTAAATGAGGATGCCATTATAAATATTTTGACCTTCAAAGAAGAATTAGAAATGGAAAACCACAGAGTCTAGAAATGGTTAGATGCACCTCAAGTAGTGCATTAGGCCTCTGCCAAAAAATGTTTCATCTTGCAGGGCATGCAAGTTCTTTCTTACCTTTCCTCCACGGCGCAGCCACCATCTAATGACATCATCTATGCCTATGTCCCATAGTGGTCTTTTGACTTCCTCCATTGGATCTCTGAAATTTGTGCCTATTACTGGAAACTCTTTGTAGTAACTTATTAGTTGCTACAATATGTTGCCATTACCTATAGGAGAGATGGTGAGGTCAGAGTGAAGAAGCCTGACCACTCTGCAGGGCTCATCACATGAAGCCTCAGGTTTGTCACAACTCTTGACTTGGTTGATAAACTCAGAGTTAACTCCATACAGGATATTGACTTGTTCCAACCACAGATAGAAACAATGACTAACATTTGGGTGTCTGCCAGAAGGGTATATATATATATATACCCTATACATACTTCCGGCGGAATACCTGTAACACTTTTTTTCAGATTGTTTACATGTTAAAATCAGCTCTTCACAGGCAGAAACCTTGTGATCATCTTTGAATCTTCAGCATCCAGCACAGAGCATGGGACACAGAAGACATTTAATAAACATTTACTGACTCCATCAGTTTCTTCCAGTATCAGAAAACTACCTGCCACCCAACAGTTCACATCTGGGTGTCACACTTCCAAGTACGGTGCTAAAGAAACACTATAAATTCTTGTTCTCCCGTGTCCTTTTTCTAGAGTTCATCTACCTTCTGTGAACTATTTTTTTTTTTCAGACAGACTGATTAGGCATCAGCTCTTTGAGTTACTGTTACATTCCAGTTTTTTCATGCTGGCATTAACCCCAAATGACTTTGGGGTTCCTCAAAATTTCCTGGGTCATACATTTGCAAATGATATCATCCATTATATTCTTTAAAAGTAGCAGTGATTATTTTTTATGATTACAAAAATATTACATTTCATTGCAGAAAATTTAGAACACAGAAAAATACAAGGGGGGTAGATGTGGCTCAAATGGTTGTTCGTCTGTCTCCCACATGGAGGGACCTGGGTTCGATCCCTGGCACCACCCGGTAAAAAATGAAAAATACAAAGAAGAAAACTGAAACTACTCAAGCACCCATTTTATATTGATTTTATGCTTGCAGCCCTTCCTCGCAGGCCCTGTTCCATTCCAGACACTTGCCGCATGTCAATCCATTTATACTCACTCCACTGTAGGAGTGGCTCCTTTACAGATGAAAAAAAATGAAGCTCACAGAGATTATTTGCCCACGGTCCCATTGCTATAAAGTGAAAGTGCTGAGCTATGAACTCGGACAGTCTTGATTCGAGAGATTATGCCCTTTACCAGTGCACTATATTTAAACTGACTTCCGAAGAAACAGGACCCGAGTATGAACAAGTTTCTTTTGGCAGCGCAACCCCTGGCGCTTCTTATTGGCTAAAATGCCCAGTGATGTCAATTCTGTCCCTGGACTTATACAACCCCACCGGTCAATATTCAGAAGTAACTTCGAAAGGAAAGGGTTGAACAGATTTCAAACAGCGCACATGGTCCCCGGGCTCCCTGAGTTCCCCTTGGCGTCCGCAGGACCGGGGATCACCGGCGCTTCCTGAACGCGTTGCCACCTTGGGCCTCGCCCCGCCGCCCTGGGCTCCCCGGCCCTTGCCCCACCCCCCGCCCTTGCCACAGGCCCCGCCCACCAGCACCATCTGCACAGAGAGCTGCCGTCCGCCCCCGCGCGGCGCGTGGCCTCCGCGGCGGTTGCTGGGCTGCAGGGCCGCTCCCGGGGCGGCGGGGGATGCTAAAAGAATTGTAGGTACGGCTCGTTTTTCTTGCTCTCTCCCGTACTGGGCACTCGTTTTTAGTCCCCCGCGGTCATTTCCCTTTTGGTGGCCGCCGGGCATGTCTGTCTTCCCCCTTCAGTTCAAGGGACAAACATCAGCGTCTTGTGCCAGGCGCTGGGGAAACAGTCGCAGATCTTTTCTTTTCTCTCCCCTCACCCTTTTCTTTACTACCTCGTCTATTTCATCTCTCTTTTTGATTCTCTTCCTTACTTCTCTGTTACTTTCTTTCATTTTACAAGTACTTGCAAGTAAGAAAGAAGAGATCTGCCACACAAGATTGACCGCAAAAATTCATTTTAAGTGCAGAATGTTATACAAATGGTCGCTCTGCAAAGGAAACTTCGTATGCTCTTGTGACTGGATTGGTTGCTGATCTTGGAAAGGCTCCTTACCCCTCACCCCTCCGATTTCAGTTGGCCTTGTCACTCTGGACAAGCACTTTTAGATCAATGTTTTCAAGGGATTAAGGACAGTTGCTGCATTGGTTTGGTGTGTCAGGCACGTTATTCAGGTGTACTTATAAAAACTGCGAGCTCTGCAGGCCTATGCCAGGTTGTAGTTGGAGAGCTGAGATTTTTGAAACCAAACCCAGGATCTCATCCTGCAAGTGGCTGAATTACAAGGTAAATTGAATTCCCAATCTTGCAGGATATTTGTTGTTAAAGTGAGGGCATTGATTGGGAAGAAATGTGACCCTGAAATTTTGAATGGAGTTATATAGGCAGACCCTGGTGAAGCTGGCTGAGTCTTCTATGCAAATAGAGTGGCCCTTCTATCCCTGAGGAGGTTAACTCTGCTTTGCCTGAGGAACTTGTAATGACTTTCCCTGAGAAGGGTGCCTTGCAAGACAGTGCTAATTCTCCTCAGGGTCCACCCCTACAACTCATTTTTGCTTCTAAAAACCTGTAACAAGACTCAAATGCCAGCAGGCCCTGAAGGATCAGATACTAAGTGTGACCCTGGAGAAAGTGTGCCCCTCTCTCCAAAAGAACTGCATGATTTTTCCAATTGCTACAGGCAGAAATCTGGGGGTTATTTGTGGGAATGGATATTAAAGTAGAATGATGCTGGAGGGAACATAAAGTTGGATCAGGCTGATTCAGTAATGCCCTAAAAGTCTAATTGTTTCTTTTTCCCTATTGTACATTCACCTTGGTAAAAGGTCATAGGTCCCCTAAGGGAAAACTGGTTAAAAATTTGGTGTCAAGGAGTCTGATAAAGGTGTATGTGGATAGACCTCTCTGAATGGGGGTGGGAGGAAACATGTCCCATGTGAATGTTCACCAAAGAGTGATCTCAACAGAAGATTTTAATAATCAAATGGGGGAGGGTGACCCATTCTGTGAATACCAGTCAACCTCTTTCCCCAGTCACTCCTGCAATTGCTCAATGGGCTCATGAACAAAATGACCATAATGGCAGGGATGGAGGTAATACATGGGCTCAGCAACATGGCCTTCCACTCACCAAAGCTGACCTTAGCTACTGCTAAGTGCCCAGTCTGCCAGCAGCAGAGAGCAACACTGAGACCCTAAAATGGCACCATTATCCAGGGTGATCAACCAGGTACCTAGTGAAAGGTTGACTACATTGGGCCACTTCTATCACAGAAGGGGCAGTGTTTTGTTTTTACTAGAATAGGCACTTATACTGGGTACAGATTTGCCCTTCCTGCACATAGTGCCTTGGCCATAACTACCATATGTGGACTCACAGAATACCTTATCCACCAACACAGTATTCCACAAAGCATTGTCTCATCAAGGAAATCATTTCACAGCAAATGTGTACCAATGGGCCCATGTTCATGGAATTCATTGGTCTGCCTATGTTCCCCATCATCCTGAAGTAGCTGGCTTGAGAGAACAGTGGAGTGGCCTTTTGAAGACAGTTACAGCGCCAAATAGATTGGAGTGCCTTGTAGGACTGGGGAAGTATCCTCCAGGAGGCTGTATATGCTTTAAATTAGCATGCAATATATGGTGATATTTCTCCTATAGCCAGGATTCACATGAACAGGAGTCAAGGGGTGGAACTGGAATGGCACCACTATTATCCCTAGTGCTCCACTTCAAATTTTTTGCTTATTGTCACTATGAACCTGTGCTCTTCTGGTCAAGAGGTCTTAGTTCCAAAGGGAGAAATAATTCCACCTGGAGACACAAGGATTCCATTCAACTGGAAGTTAAGACTGCCCCTGGCCACTTTAGGCTTCTCATGCTTCTGAATGAACAGACAAAGGAATTACTGTACTCGGTGATTGATCCTGATTACCAAGGGTAAACTGGACTGCTACTACACAATGGAGATAAGGAAGATTATGTTTACAGTAGACAAGATCCTTTAGGGCTTCTCTTAGTATTATCAAGCATGCCATTAAAGTCAATGGAAAACTATAACAACCCAATTCAGACAGGATTACTAATGACCCTGACACTTCAGAAATGAAGGTTTGGGTCACCCCACCAGGCAAAGAACCACAACCAACTGAGGTACTTCCTGAGGGCAAAGAGACTGTGAGTGAGTAATGGAAGAAGGTGGTTATAAATACCAGATATAACTGGTGTGTGTGTATATATATATAATCTTTGTTTTCATCCCTCTCTTATTGCCTTTATCATATAACAAAAGATGTATTAACTTTACTTCATAATATTTGTTGGGGATTGATTTATGTGCTACAGAAAAACATGTTCTTAATCCAGTGCTGTGGGTGTGAAACCATTGTAAATGGGACCTTTTGATGAAGTTATTTTTAGTTAAGATGTGGCCAACTGAATCAAGATGGGTCTTAATTCTATTTACTGGCTTTTTCTCTGTGGCCTTCTAAAGAAGGCCACAGAGAAAAAGCCACAGGGAGTAGCTGGAAACTGGAAGTCAGTGGAACCCAGGAGAGAAAGGAGAAGATGCTGCCATGTGTATTGCCATGTGACAGAAAAGCCAAGACCAGAGATCATTGCCATCATGCCCCCGAATGCCACAGTCTTCAAGGAGAAATGGCTGATGCCTTGATTTTGGACTTCTCTTAGGCCCAAAACTGTGAGCCCATAAATTCCTGTTGTTAAGCCAAACCATTGTATGGTAATTGTTTTAGCAGCTAGGAAACTAAAACAGTATTTAAGTATTGTTAACTTTACATCATAGTATTTAGTTGTAAGATATCACCAAAGGTCTTTGCATTCTCTTCTGGGGAAAGGGTTGGTGCATTTTTGGGTGTACGCAGGATAGTTGAATCATGTTAGGTAGACGTATGATATCAAAATAGTCTCTATATGGATATTAAGTGTGATTTAAGAAGATGTGTGTAGTTGCCAAGTTAACAAAGGGTAGACTGTGATGGTTAATTTTATGTCAACTTGTTTAGGCCTTACTACCCAGTTTTTTAATCAAATACTAATTTAGATGTTGCTCTGAAGGTATTTTTGTAGAGAGTTTAACATCTGCAATCAATTGACTTTAAATAAAGGAGATTATGCTTGATAATGGTAGAAGGTGTAATCCAGTCGGTTGAAGGCTTCAAGAATAAAAGCTGAGGTTTCCTGGAGAAGAAATTCTGCTTCAACGCTACAGCATATATTCCTGCCTGAGTTTCTAGCCTATGGCCTACCCTACAGATTTCAGACTCAAGAGTACAGCACC
>PVKH010027020.1:0-13095 GCA_004027955.1 Chaetophractus vellerosus
GGGGGATATGTAATAAATAATAAATAAATCTTTAAAAAAAAAAAAAAGAACTATGAAAATATTGGAAATGGTGCTTAAAGGAAGAGGCAATGTCTTATAAATTTCAATCAGCCAAAGAGCCAAGCACAGCACCTTGACCAAGGTGGGTAATCATTAAATATCTGATTCATCTAACACGTAAAACAGAATTGTTAAAAGTTTCCATAAAAGACCTTAAAAAAGCTAATTCTAAAGTCATATCTACTGAATTATATACATCTGAGATTATAAAACATGACAACTTTGGTTATACAAGTAATGTATAAGTATGGAGTACCTAAAAACCAAAACTTGTACTACTGTAATAACTAACAACAATGACTGAAAAACATTTGAATGAGAGAAATAAAATGCACTTCTGAAATAACCATTTCTGTCCTTAAGTAGGTCAGAGACATGGAGACAGACTGTGAAATTAGCTGTGGAAACACAAAAAATTACATAAATAACATGACATTGACTGAAAATTCCATATGTGTCAGGCACCAGCTCAGTGTTTCTCATGAATGAACTCATTTAACTCTCACAAGTACTAAACAAGTACTATTATTAACCCCCATTTTACAGATGGGACACAGACACAGTAATGTTAACTGGCCTGAGTGTCACACAGGTGAGAAGGGCTAAAACTAACACCCAGGTTCTAGAGCCTGTGATTGAGCTCAGAGGCAATACTGCCTCTTTATAGACTGACTTTTGTTTTGCTGCTTTTAGTAGAAGGAAACTAATAGATGAAGCTATGGGGGGGGGGGGGGGAGAATAGAGGCAAATCAATGAAAGGAAATGAAAACAACTCTATACAAGAGGTGAGGTGATAGAAACCACAAAATCTTTTGAGGAAATTGCTTGAAAATCAATAGAGAAAAAGGAAAAATAATTTAGTGAAAATATTTTTTAAATCCTAAACTCCCTAATAAAAAGGTTAGATGCAAAGAGACAGAAAGGAATCTTTGGAGTGCTGAAAATATTCTGTATCTTCATCTAGGAGGTGGTTAGAGGGATTTATAAATATCTAAAAACATGCCGTATTGCACACTCAAGATCTGTGCACTTTACTGTATGTGAGTATTTGTTTATGCATATATAGTACAATTAAAAAGTGTAAGTAAACAAAATATTTTTAAAATATCAGGTGGACTTTGAAGCACCATTCATTACTTCAAACAGGGCTAATAACATGATTCAATGTCTCAACAAAAAAACTGCAGAGGTTGATTAACCTCATGGGATATAACCTATCCATAGAACCCTCCTTAATAAATATATCCACACACTTGACTCTCAGACTCCTGGGTTTGCTTTAAAACATGAAACTCAGGTGAACAGATAACCAAATCCAACCACCCACCTAAATGGAAAAGACTCCTGTAATTTCCCAGTTGGTAAGCTAAACTGGGCACAATATCAACAAAAGGAAGCCCAATAACTCACACAACAGTCGATTTTGTTATCTTTTAATAGCTTAAACGATATGAAAAAATTTCTATAATTAAATCCAAATAAAAAGTTTTCATTAAAAAAATTTCCATAATTAAATCCTATATCCTCCCCACCCCCTATATTCTAGGTCTATATAAAAATCAATCCAGTGCTTGCTTCAGCAGCACATACACTAAAATTGAAATGATACAGAGAAAATTAGCATGGCTCCTGTGCAAGGATGACACACAAATTCAGGAAGCATTCCATATTAAAAAAAAAAAAAAAATCAATCCAATTCCACCTCCATTCAATATGCTTTAAATCTTTAAAAATGACCATAACCTGCTCTTAAGAAATCTCTTTTATCCAAGCTGAACACAAAATTTCCCTTTTTATTTCCAGACTTTTGCCCATTCCGAGCACCTCCTAACAATGAAGCCCCACCATTCTGAACCACTATTCTACTGACTGGGGGAGGGCACAATAAGAGTTCACACTAATCATCTAAAGCCCAGGATCATTTTTTATATGAATTCTAATAAACCAGTCCAACACACTCTAGAATTTAGGTTAGAAACCTAAGTACAGAATTTTTGGTTGGAGGGTCTTCAAAAAAAATAGTAAGAAATAGAATTACTGTCAGACCTAGCAACCCCACTTCTAAGTATATACCCAAAAGAACTAAAAGCAAGGACTCAAATAGATATTTATACACCAATGTTCAGAGTAGGATTCACAATAACCAAAAGGTAGAAGCAACCCAAATGTCTATCAACAGGTCAATGTATAAACAAAATGTGGTAAATACAAACAATGAAATATTATTCAGCTATAAAAATGAAGTTCTGACATATTTGATAACATGGGATGAACCCTGAAGACATCATGTTGAGATAAGCCAGACACAAGAGGACAAATACTGTATGATCTCACTGATATGAAATAATTAAAATAAGCAAATTCATAGAGTCAGAAACTAAAATACAGATTACCAGGGGATGGAGGCAGTGGGAGAAGGAATGGGGAGTTAAAGTTTAATTGGTATGGAGATTCTGTTTGGGGTGTTGGAAAAGTTTTGGAAATGGATGGTGGTGATAGAAGCACAACAATGTTAATGTAACATTATTGAATTATATATTTCAATGTTGTTAAATGGGGAATTTTTAGACTGTATATATATATTAGAATAAATTTTTTAAAAAAATAGGACTGTAGGGAACCAGCTGTAGCTCAATTGGTAGGGCTCTGGTTTACTACATGGGAGGCCTGGGTTCGATTCCCAGGGCCTCCTTGAGAAGGCAAGCCGCTGCCAGTAGGCAAAGCCGCCGCCAGCAGGCAAGCCACCGCCTGCAGGCAGGCCGCCGCCTGCAGGCAAGCCGTGGTGCAGTGAGCTGACTCAGCAGGATGCTGCACTGGGGGAGACAAGCAGACACAGAAAAACACAAAAGCAAGATGAACACAGCAAGCACAAGCAGTGGGGGGGGGGATATATAAATAAATAAAAAATAAATCTTTAAAAAAAAAAAATAGGACTATACAACATGGAGTGAACCCTAATGTAAACTTCAGACTACAGCTAATAGTACAATTATAATAACATTCTTTTATCAATTGTAACAAAGTTACCACACTAATGCAAAGTGTTATTATTGGAGATGGGGGTAATACGGGAATTCTGTATTTTCCACATTAATTTTCTCTGAACCTACAACTTCTCTAATAAAAAAATAATTTTTTTTTAAAGTAATGAAGTTCTGATACATGCCACAGCAGGGATGACTCTTGAAAACATTACGATGAGCGAAACAAACCGGACACAAAAGGACAAATATTGTATTCCATCATGAAATACCTAGAACAGGCAAATTCAGGGATACAGAAAGTAGATCAGAGGCTACCAGAGGCTGAGGGGAAGGTGAAATGAGGAGATATGGCTTCATGGCTACAGAGCTTCTGTTTGAGATGATGGAAAACGTTGGAAACAGACAGTGGTGATGGTTGCACAACACTGTGAATGTAATTAATGCCCTTGAGTTGTACACTTAAAAATGGTTAAAATAGCAAATTTTACCTTATACATATTTTGCCACAATTTTTTAAAAAGTATACAAAAAAGTTTCTATGGCAGGAGTTTCTGGAATCCACTTTTGTAATCAGTTCTGCACTCATGTTGCTTTCCCTCAGTATTTCCTAACTGTTTTAATGTGACAGCATGCTTTAAAAGTTTCCACTTTTGACAAAACAAACTTGGAAAATGAATGGGGACTCCCTCAAAGTTTGACAAGGAAAGGGAGATAGTGATGCTAGTTCAGAGAATAAGTCAAGTTCAACTTTTGATCAGATAATAAAAACAGGAGAAAAACATATGGAACCTCAAAATAGGAACAACTTAGTCATTTTTTAAAGTATGCAACATAAACTAGGTCTCTACGTGATATCCACACTTTTGCCAGTTCAGTACTGCACTCAGAGGAACATGCACAGGTGATGGGAGGGCTACAAAAAAGCAGGAGACAATATTGTAGAGAGGCTCGGCCTTCCTCTGCTCAAAGAACTCACAGGCACCTCTACTGGGCCTTCTGAGGGTGCCCCTAGGACCAATGCCATGTTTAAAAAGTACCATACAAAGAGGCAGATGTGGCTCAAATTGTTGGGTGTCCATCTGCCATATGGAGGGACCTGGGTTCAATCCCCGGGACCTCCCGGTAAAATTAAAAAAAAAACAAAAAACATACAACTCACTGGGCTAATCCAAGTAATGGGTGATCTTCTCAAATCATGCTTGGAAAATAATACTCAATATTAATTCTGTTTTCTCAAAGAAAACTGTATTAAAATACATTCAATATTGTTTGATTAAAAAAAAAATTTGTGTCCAATACATTCAATTGAGAAATGTATTTATTCATCTGTGTTTACTTTTTAGTTTTTAATTGTTTATATATTCAATTATTAAATGTACAAAATAAAGTAAAAATAATTTTTTTAAGATTTTTTATTTATTATATATCCCCCCCTTTCTGCTTATTCTTGCTGTGTTCATTTTTGCATTCTTCTGTGTCTGCTTGTCTCCCCCTGCTGCGGCGACCTGCCGAGTCACCTCACCACGTGGTGGCTTGCCCTGCTCATAGGGGCTTGCCCTGCCAGCGGCGGCTTGCCTTCTCAAGGCTGTCTGCCTGCTCGAGAAGGCCCCGGGAACCGAACCCGGGGCCTCCCATGTGGTAAACCGGAGCCCTACCAATTGAGCTACAGCCAGTTCCCCAATAATAATAATTTAAAAATAAAAATAAATATACATTCAAGGGGGAAAAAACACAAGAGGCCTTTTAGCAGATTTGCTTTGAGTTATTTACTTCCTTATGCAACAATCTGTAAAAAAACGAAAAGTAACCTAAAAACTATTACATCTTTTAAATAGAAATTCTTATTCTTTTCTTTATTTAAATAAAATTGAACTTTAGGTGACACTTAGAAATCCCTAAGAAATTATTTAAGTCAAACTTTAAAGTAGTTTCTGACATTTAACATAAAAGTGAATAATGGGCAAGGTTGACTGAAAAAACAGTATTTGTTTTGGTACTTTATTCCCTTGTTACCAAATAACTTATATATTTTATTTTTAAGTATACCTTTTTTGTTGTTTTTTAAAAGAGGTACTGGGGATTGAATCCAGGACCCTGTACAGGGGAAGCAGGCACTCAATCACTTGAGCTACCTCCACTCCCCCAGGATACCATTTTGTAATCATACACTTTATTAAAGGGTCTACCCATTAAAAATACACGGCTGAGGGGAAAAGTCACAAGTATATAATATATTTATCTAATTTCATCAGCCCTTTCCAAAACTCAGAATTTTAACTCTCAAAAAAAAACTATCTGGGGCTGGCTGTATAGCCCAGTTGGAACGGTGCCGGTTTACCATATGGGAGGCCCCGGGTTCGGTCCCCGGGGCCTCCTTGAACGAGAAGGCAAGCCAACACGGGCGGGGTGGGACACACCGCCACAGGCCGCCACACCGGTGAGCTGACTTGGCAGGTCGCCCCAGCAGAGGGAGACAAGCAGACACAGAGGAATGCAGAGAAAAATGAACACAGCAAGAACAAGCAAAAGGGGGGGGGGGGTGTATAATAAATAAAAAATATAACAGGTTAACTAATTCATCATCAAATGGAGATTTAAACGTTGCTCAAAATAAACTAAAACACAAAAGCTCACAAAGCAGCTAAATGCATCATTTTTAATATTAGCACAATACAGCGTCAACAGTCTTCATAATTCATTATAAAGAATTCTTGCAGAAAGCAATTTTAGAGCATTTCATAAATGCAAAGATGTAAAGGCTCTTTCTGAAAATCAACTGCCTAAATTATTAGTCATAGAGATTTGTCACTGTCAAAAAAACTATTAACCACTATGTTGTTTTAAATACAAAAGAGTATTTGGAAACTGTCCTTGACTCTTAATCAGGACATTAAAATGATAGCAGCATACATGTTACTACAAAAAGTTAAAAAAAAAAAAAGGTAGCTTGAGGCTCTACCATCATTTAAAGAGCTATAGACTTATTTTCCACAAGTCTTTCTCACATTATGTTCAATATTTTAAATAAGCAAAGAGATGGAAAGAACAAAGTCCAATATAAAAACGTAAAACAATTCCTGTAAAAGTATGAATGTGCTATGTAAAATGAGTATTTCAGGACCCTACTCCACTAATTTCTTCAAATAGCATGCTTTAGAAGTTAAATACAAAGTTTTCCCTCCCTTTCATAATATACAGATAATTATTTACATAGGAAAACTACCACTGAGTCTATATGATCTAGTCTTTCCCCAACAGCACAGTGAAAATAATATTAAATAAATGTTCCTTCAAATAAAGAACTACAGATAGAAAAGTAGTGTTCACATGTTAAATGGGTCCACGTGGTTTGGATGATTAAATGAGAAGTTCCTGAAGTCCTTTTCAACTTAAAACATGCCATATTAGTGGAAGGCATTATTCTCCCAAAGGCTATTAAGGAACCTGGGTGCTTTCAGTTTTTGCCTTGGGAGAACAGACAGGATTCTGTGTAATGTTTCACAAAACTTTGTAGCAATATATTAGGTGCATTGTTATAAACTATATGGCTTGTCAATTTTACTTTAAAAAGTAAAACTATGTCCAACTAAAGCATCAGAGTTTTGGGAACACTCAAGAGTTTGTAAACTTGTTTTTACAAAGCTCCAAAAATGTACTGCTAAACTGGAGGGGTTTATCTTATTTATTAAAATCCAGGGAGGGGATGTAGCTCAAGTGGTTGAGTGCCTGCTTCACACGTACAAGGTCCTAGATTCAATTCCCAGTACCTCCTAAAAACAAAACAAACGAAAAAAACTAACTCTCATTGGAGAGTGGACGTAGCTCAGGTGGTTGAGTGCCTGCTTCCCATGTACGGGGTCCTGGATTCAATCCCCAGTACCTCTTTTAAAAAACAAAAACAAAAACAAAATAATAGACTTGAGTATTTAAACTAGTTTCCTTCACCCACACAAGGCCGTCCCCTCAAAATACCTCCTACCTCACGATTCTGTCATTACAGCTCAGGAATACATTGTTAAATCCATACTGACATTAGTTTTAAAACATAAAAAAGGCAGTCCAACATAGTGGTTAATAGCATGAACTCTGTAGGCAAAAGGCCTGGGTTCAAATCCTACTCTACCTCTTACAACTTCGCTAAACTTTTTTGTGCAGCAGTTAACTCGTTTGAAAAATGGAGAATAAACAGTATCTCAAGGGGTAAACGGGAAGATTAAATAAAGTACTAAGAATATGCCTGATATACAGTACGTTGAATGTGTCAGGTATTAATACTGTTAAAATCAAGAAGGTAAACAGAATTAAAACATGCTGGCATCTATAAACTAGATTC
This sequence comes from Chaetophractus vellerosus, assembly GCA_004027955.1. Lineage (NCBI taxonomy): Eukaryota > Metazoa > Chordata > Mammalia > Cingulata > Chlamyphoridae > Chaetophractus > Chaetophractus vellerosus. The sequence goes on from PVKH010027020.1 coordinate 7,378, forward strand.
CTTTTAGAGTATAACGCTTCTTACGAAAATGTATTTCAGTATTCTTATTGATTCCGTATTTTTTAACCTTTCTCACTCACTAGCCAGTAGCAAGTGATCTCCTCCTAACTCAAAGCCAATAAACCCACACTTCTGACACTCACATGCTCTTCTCCCCATTATCCAATACCTTACCAAGTTTGAGTAAACATGTTATCTTCCCTATTCAACATTAAGAAGCACAAGAGTGGGAGTCGTACTTTGTAAGAAATTCTTCTACCTATATTTACGTGTATATAGTATATGTTCATTATTTACTGAGTAATTGGATTTTAATGGATCAATTTCACTTGGAGTCAACTACATAGACATCAGTACCGTAGCTGCTCATTTAAACTCATGTACTCCTGGCATGTAAATGTTATTTTTATCCCAGCCCTTAAGCTGAGTGCTGTTGCACGTGTTAGATAAAAAGAGCACATGCATGAAACATGTTGGTTTGCACATTGTTCTGTAATGGGTGGACAGGGTGCTTCCCAATGCTACCATATATTCAATTTCATAAATATTAATTTTTCTACCTATGCACCAATCAACACAACCCTATCAGTAGCAAATCTCTCTGCCCATTTTAACCTTAAAAGTACAGTTTAGTCTTCTCTTGTGTAACTTCTTCCTTTTCCAAGAGGCAGAAGACCACTTCAGAAAAGACACTAAAAACCAACTGTAAATTCTGCAGCCTAAAGTATGGTATCATGGCTTCTGCCATGCGAAAGGACCCTGTATACTTAAAAGCTGAACAACTAGGTCAAGAAGACATGACAGCTGTCTTCAAACACTTAAAGGGTGGCCATGCAGAAAAGCAAAGAGATTTAATGTTTGGTGTTCCCCAAGGCAAGACAAGTTTTAGAGAAGCAGAGTTCTGACGTGAGGAGGGAACCTTCTGAAAATCAGAGCAGTCTAATTCACATGAGGTAATAAATACTATACTGCTGAAAATGTGAGTAGAAGACAGGCTTTGGGGATAATGTAGGAAAAATAAATACTTGATAAAGAGTTGGACTACATGATCACAAAGCTCAATTATAATGTTCTCAGATTTTCAGAATACTTACTTCCCAAGTACAATGCTACCAGTGTGGTAGGTGTATGCTTACCTGCCAGAAGCTACAGTCTATGTGGGCTGTGTGAATATTACTACTTAATATAGGGATCTGACATTTTAGAGGGTAGAACCTCCTATCCCTATTTGTTTGACTTTCTGATCCAATTTGTTCTTTTGTTCCATATTGACTGAGGTACTAAGAAAAAATGATGACTATAAAACAAGAATTATTTTCTAAAAGGAACAAAAAAAAACATAGGGGAAAATGCAATCCCTGACAGTGCATGGAGGTTCATTATACTTTTGTGCATACTTGAAAATTTCTATAGTAAAAATTTTAAATAAAAAGAAATCCCACATGAAAAACAAAATTCAACTCTCATTTAGTTAACAAAGACATGATAGTGGGGTATTTTCAAAGCTACAGGAGGAAAAGTTAATAATTCAGTATCTAGTTAACTTTATCCAAATTGACCTGGATTCAAATCTGGAAATTGTTTTACCGCTAGCTAATATCTCAGAAGCACTCTAAATTTCACAGGCAAAGTTCTAAAACATTATTTACAGTTTGATTGTCAAAATTCCATTGGAACCTGGTATTAAAAAATGTTATCACACAGCAGGTTTTCTTCTTTCTCTTAAATCCAAGATGCATAGTGGTTTTATGTCAGACTGCAGTTATTAAAGTCCACTGTAAAAATAAAATGTTTTGCTATCTTAGAGAATTGTTTTTTCCTCTATCTTTTTAAGGACGTTTAAAGCCTAGAGAATGCTGTTTATCTTAACTTCTGTTTAACAACAAAGACTTCCAATAACAGAGAGGAAAGATGTAAGATTAATTACACATTAGGCTGAGAGTCGAAGGCTGAGTCTATTCCTGGCTCTGAGTCTACTCTACAGCTTGAAGGTGTCACTTCAGCCTTCTGAGGCATCAAGCTCACCCAGAAATGACTTCAAGTCCTGGAGCTGTACACATTATGGCCTTCACAGTGCACATACCCCACTCCCTCGGCATGACAGGAGTGGTGGCCCATGCCAGCCATAGACCTACAGTATCAGAGGTGAAACCAAAACCCACATAAAATGGGCAAAGCCAGGAATGTTTACGCAATTGTGATCAAAGACAGTGGCTTGAAACATGGACGAAATATTTCAAGGGCTTTTCTCTTCTTATATAGAAAAGTTGACATTATATGCTGCAAATAAAGCTGTGAAAATATGTAAAACACTTACAAGTCAACCATTAAAACTCTACTACTGATATTTGAACAGAAAGGGAAATTTCTTAATAACAAATTCTTGAAACCCAGTTTCTGTAGACCCACTCTCCCATCCAACATTTATGTGTCAGAGGAACGTTTTATTTTAGTGTAAGATTTTATGTTTAGAATCAGAATATGGAAGAGAATGTACTGTTTGTTAAATCAGTACAGGTTCAAATTAAGCACTTGAGAAAACTACCCTAATGAATAATAAACTAATGGGATTTAGATGGAAGTGTAAATGTTTTTGTTTCAGTGTGTGTACTGCATATGTAGTTAATTCCCTAATTCTTACACCACTGAATTCATACAAATTGCACCGATGCACTGTTAGTAGTTCAGCATTCCCACTTTATGAAGTCTAAAACTAAGCTGATGCAAGTGAAAATATTGATTTCTTTAGTGGGATTATAATTCATAGAAGTTAATACAAGTAAAGAAGCAATCCCTCCCAAATTTAGTAGCAAGTGAACCATGAAGTTACAAATATGGTATACTGAAAACCAACTACTTTAAGAAACAGCAATGTGAAGAAGTGTAGTAATTGACACCTCTATCTTGTCAGTTAACTCATATTGTACAAGGATTACCAGAATTTGAGTTATCTAAATAAAATTACTGCATCAATAAGTTGGGGAAAGGCATCCTGGGTGTAGCCCTACAAGATGAATACAGATAAGCAGGTAATGGGAGTGGGGATGGGGGGTGGGGGTGGGATAAGCACATGTTTAATTTAAACCTAAAAGTATGCAAGACACTATTAATAGTAAAAATCCAGATAATGACTGTGGACCAGAGAGAGTTTGGGTTTCTTTAAAGAGCCTGCTGAGTCGGTGTTTATATAAAAAAAATTGAATGGAGAAATAAGCTGGGATTGTGGTATTAGGATGATTGAACCACAAATGCCTTCCCTATTTAAATATTCCAATCAGTACTGTTAGTACACGTACCTCGGAGAATTCTTTCCTCATGGCAACGAAGAAAGTCCCAGATTCTAACAGTGCCGTCATCAGAGCATGTAGCAAATTTATTATCCGTGGGTGAGAAACTGTTACATGAAGACACACAGCAGGGGAAAGAAGTCAGCATTTAACAGATTATCTGTGCTTCTCAGACAGGGAAAAATAAAACACTGTGCTGCTTATAAACAGGAGGGGAAAGTATCCAACCATGAAGAAGCCCTTAAAAGAGAATGGTGTCAGCTAACATAACGCATGTCATCAAAAGAAGATTTCAACAAAGTCGTCGTTTCTTAGTTTTCAATCATCACAATTCAGAAAGCTTGCCAGTGTGTTACAGGACTAATGCTACTCACACTCCCTGCAGTAGAGTATTTCTTGCCAGGCCAGTGAAAAAACATGGAGTTGGTTTTAATGTTGAAACTAAATGAACTCAACTTTTGCAATATCCCTGGTAACAGTCTTTCTTTACATAGGAATACTGCTCAAAAAAATTAGCATCACCTTCTGCCTCAGACACTTTATGAGATGATAAACTGAAAAAATTCGGGCAGGCTAAAAGACTGGTTGCTAAACATCCCTTCGTATGATGTTTCTTGTTTATTTAAAAGGTCTGTGGAAAACATTCACACCTTCTTCCTGGCAAGCTATTCCATGAATGTTGCTCTTTTTCAGGAAAACTCTAATAGTGATGTTCAGACTTGTGGTTAAAGCCAAAGCACCTGCTGCAAAGGAGGGAGCCATTTTCTCCTCCCTGTAGGTGCAAGACCATCAAGTTTCCCAGCTAACTCTAAGATCTACCTCAAACTTTTCAATCTATGACCAAGAAAAGAGCAAATGTGGAAACTCAATGTATGGGCATGACACTAGAGCAAAGTCCACAAAACATAAGCATGTTTATCCAACATTTTTTGTTCAGATTCTGAAAGTAGAAAAAAGTGACTGTGGTGGGTGATGTTTCTATAAAGACGTCAACCTCCTCCCACACATGGGTAGCACCATGACCTTAAAGAACGCTGCTGAGCTTTATTCTGAGGCTGCGGCAATTCTTCAGGCTTGTTTAGGAAACTTTTTTTTTTTTTTTTCAATTTTACTACACATACCTCACTGGTAAATAAAGATATACAGCTCACTGAAAATATTATAAACTCTCCTTATTATACATTTGCATAACTGATGTTATCAACAGTGAATCAGAAGTTCTAGAGTCTTCTTGACAATGGTCTTATAGCTTCAAAGTTTGAAGAACCCATGTATTAATCCATTAATATTTGCCACATCCAGAGAGTTATCTGTGAGGGTTTATAGTTCTACTATACTTTCCTTTTGAAGCCGTGGCACAACCAAGCCAACCAGTTCTTCACTTAAGCCTTTTTTCTTGTATTTTGTGTGAACTCTGAAGGTGTTTTCTGTAGGCTTTAGATTTTATTCAGTTATATAATTAAAGACTGAATTCTTTATTTGGAATGAAATATTCTTGTCTTACACAGTAGGTAATAAAAAGGAATAACGTATACACATTAACCATAAATGAAAAGAGAAAACCAGTGCAAAATGCGGCAGACAATACATCTCTAACATATTGCAAAGGCTGATACCCGGACAACACTACTTCAGAAAGGTGCCAGCAAAATGGTGAATGTGTGAAAACAAAGAAAAATATTGTGTTTATAGGGTGCAGAAAGTTTCCCAGAATCCCATGCATCTCTGCACCCAGAATACACTTAGAGAATAGTTTAACCATGACAATAGGGACTACAGAAAATGGTATATTGTGTATAAACCTGGCCTCTCTAATCGCCTCCTTATGTGCCTGGAACATCTTGACGTTGTTCATGTTCGACTGCCAATATTTCACATATCCTCCGTGGTCTGCTGTCAACATCCACATGTCATTATGAGACCAAGTCATGGCCCGCACTGGGCTATCGTGAGCCTGGAAAAACAAAAAAAATATATGGAAGGTGCAGCTTCAAAAGATATATGACCCAAGACTTACATGAGCATAAATGAACTCATAGTAATGATGTGTCCAATTCTAAGTTTAACAATGTCAATACAGTCACTATATCTGAAGTTCTTTTTTTTTTTTTAAAGATTTATTTTATTACTTATCTCCCCTCCCCCCCCCGCCACTGTGGCGACGCGCCAAGAATGGTCACTGCGCAGGCGCGGCTTTCCCCGCTTGTGGGCGGCTTCTGCTTCCATTCACGGCCGGCTTTCAGTTCGCGGGTGGCTGGCTGCGCTCCATTCGCGGGCGACCTGCCCTGCCCGTGGTGGCTTTTGCCCTGTCCGTGGCAGCTTTTTGCCCTGCCCACGGCGGCTCTGGCCCGCCCATGGCGGCTTGCCATTCTCAAGGCGGTCTGCCCACTAGGAGAGGTCCCCGGGAACCAAACCCGGGGCCTCCCATGTG